>PITA01003735.1:0-134247 GCA_004023965.1 Spilogale gracilis
TCTTCACTTTGTTTTTCAATGACTGTGATTACATAAACATAATAAATACATATATAGGATCTAAACATAGAAGCTATTTAAAAGTCCATGTAAAGGATGAAAAAATAAATTTATTTTATTTATAGTATTCAGAAGATAAGCAATCAGAACAACTGCTCAGAAATTCTACCCATGGATCTAATTCTCCATGCACACAAAAATAGTATTTAACTTTTGGTATATGGATACTGTCCTCAATAATATCCGTACAACAGATCTAACATGTTTCAAAGTATTGATTCTTAAAACATCCTTTATTATAGAACACTGATAAAATACTAAAAAGGTGGTTTAGTAAAACCTGTATTAGGGGCCCAAAACAATGTACACAACAATATAGGTACATATAATGATCTAGATTAAGACGTGGACACATAGTAGAGAATCTAGAAGACTTAAGTGGACCACATGGTAATAGGTAATAGGTAATCTGGAATATTATCTTTTTTTTCTCTCTCCTGATAGGAATAGTGGAGGAATGTGTTGAGAGTTTTGTTATCTGGCAGTATTTAGAATGCAGATACTCTGTCATGCCATTTAGGTGAGATTCAGTGAGAGTGGACATCCTAGAATAATGACAAAGTCTGTGAAAGAAAAACTCTTGAATATAATATTATACCTGCTTATCTCCCGAGGTGGCCAGAAAGACAGGACTGATTATCAGGAAGAACTTCTTCCACAAGTAAGGAAGGAAATAAAGAAATAAAGAAATAATAAAGAAAGAAAAGAAAGAAAAGAAAGAAAAGAACGAGAGAAAGAAAGAAAGAAAGAAAGAAAGAAAGAAAGAAAGAAAGAAAGAAAGAAGAAAGAAGAAATTGAGGTTATTTCAGGACTATTGAACTGCCATTAACGTCCCAAAATTCTACTCTTTAGAACATAGCTGCATCACTTTAAGCCTGGAATATTTTATGTGTGTATTGTGTGTATCTAAATGTTCATTTCAATCATAATAATACCTCAAAAAAGCATTCATCTAATATTTAACCAAAGTTATGCTATTTTGTACTTGTACACTGATTTAGTCAATTTGCTGTATAGATCTTTTAATTATAAGCTAACATGAAGTTGAGTTATTATCTACCAAAAAGTCTAAGGAAAGTTTTAGAATAGTCAGTTTAAATTTAGTCTTACTCTTATGTAAAACAGTCAGTTATCTGCTACTTTTAACAATAAGAACAATATACTCTTATGGATAAACACTTTAATGTTTTCTGTAGGCCTAGAGAGATAGAGAGACAACTCCTCATGCAAAGGAGTGTGAATAAGAAAGTAGGGCTCCCAGCATAAATGCCTATGTTGCTCACTGGAGAACCCTATTTACTTAGCCAACTGCTTGCTTCTAAAATATAAAAGATAATATAGTAAGTTAGTTTCAATATCCACTCAATATTACTTATTATTATTCTTACTAAAGCATATTTGCAGAACTACAAATTAAAGAAAATACCAAAGATCACATTATAAGTTCTATTCGTGGGTCATTTAGAATATTGGTTTCAGATTTTAAGTTGAGATTTTAAGAATTAAAGTGAAATAGATTGTATTTAGATATGCTAAAATACTTATCACTTGGAAGGCTATAAAATCTTCAATAGAATACCATCTGGGATCATTTGGATAGAACCATACTTGCAGATTTCATGAAATTTAAGATATTTGTCAACAAATCAGTAAATCCTTGAACATCTCTCTAGCCTCAGAATCATTCTAATGTATTACATTTAGTATAGCTTTTTAATTGGCTGAAATATATGAGAAGAGGATGAAAGCAGCATAGGACGTTTGGCATACTTGATTCCTGCATGTAAAGATAAGTCAGATCTTCTGGTTGTCAGCTGCAGTATAAGGTGTAATGAGCTAACTTCCCAATCCATGCCTTGGAAAATATGCTATTTCTTCTCTCATTGATTATACATAGGACAGAAAAGTCCATAAGCCAATATGTCTATGTATATGTATATTTATGTGTGTGTGTGTGTGTGTGTGTGTGTGTGTGTACACATTTAGATCTGCATGGAGAGAAAAATTTTTAAAGATAAAAATATTATAAAAATATTCAATATATTTATCTTTATGTAAAGACATATTATAAAATTCACAAATATGAGACATGTAATTAAATTTGAATTTCATATAAACAAAGTCTTTTTTAAAATATAAGTATGTACAAATACTTTGTTATATTAACAAAAATAGCTATTGCTTATCTCATCTTTAAATTTTGGGCACTGACGCTTTTATTTGCTAATCTTGTAGCCCTTATTCTAAGAATAGTAATATATATTTATACTTAAATGAGTCAGTAAATTGCAAACAACAATGATTTTCACATTCAACTACAAAGGACTGATCAAGAATTAAGGGTAAACGATGTCAGCAAAGTGGTGGAATAAGAGTTCTCTATCACATTACCACCAAAATGTGATTTTGACAATCACCCATGGATAAGAATACCTTTGTGAAAGTTCAGGAGTTCAGCAGAGAAATTCTAGCACACTGTTGGAGGGGAAAAAAAGTCAAGATTGGATGCACTGAAGAGAATAAGATGAACAGTTTCACCTTATACTCACATTGCTCTTCTCCCAGGTTCAGTGCCAAGTTCACCTCTGCCCCACCCTCCCACACACACACTCTGGCCTTTGATTTCACTCACAGGGGAAAATTAGAGCATGCAAGTGTGTGTGATGTTGTCAAAGAAGCCCACTTCTTTTGATAGGAAAGAATCCAGGATACTGAGGTGAACTGCATGACTGAAGGGCAGGGAGGAGCTGGGAGAATAGCAACTGTCCATAAACCACTGAAGACACATCACATGTGGATTCTCCCCATCTGGTCCATGGTCACCCCAAACATTGTACATGCTCACCCAAATGCTTCCAGTTCCATACATAGTGAATGTGAGCCTTGCAGATAGCTAGTGAGTATGCAGGGAAGACCAGCTTGATGCTGTGGGATTGGAGGAAAGCACAAAACCTGAGCATTCAGAGTCACTCTGGGCTAAGTGCATGGGATATGGTGAAACCAGCCTTGTTTTGTAGGATTAAGATAAAAAATACCTACTAAGAGAGAACAAATAATGTGCAACATTCATATCCATAAAACAAAACAGAATGAAACACCAAAACAACCCCTCTGAGACAAAGGGTCTAGCAGTGCTGACAGAAGGCTTTTCTCTCCGGAAGCCACTCAATAAAGACTGGACGAGGTGACTGCTTTTTCAGTTGTAAAGATTACACCACAAGACATCAAGGAAACAGGAAAAAAAAGAAATGTGACACCACTATAGGAACACAATAATTTTCCAGTTACTGATTCCAGAGAAATGGATATCTATAAACCATTTCGCAAATAATTCAAAATAATTGTTTTAAGGAAATTTATCCAGCTATAAGAAGATAAAGATAGTTCAAGAGAATTAGGAAAACAATAATGAACAAAGTGAGTTTAACAGAGACATAGAAAAAAAAACTAAAAAAAAAAAATCAAACTTCTGGGGCTGAAGAATAAAATAAATGGAATGAGGGAAAAAGAAAAAAAAAACCACTAGACAGCATCAATATCAGACTTCATCAAGCAGAAGGAATATATGAACTTGAAGCCATGTCATTTGAAATTATCCAGTCTTGGAGAACAAAGAAAAAAATAAAAATAGTAAATAAAGCTTATATGAAGTTTGGGACATTATCAAATGGAACAACTTTTGTACTCTTGAGGTGCCAGGAGAAGAGAAGGTGAAAAAAGGGCAGAAAGCGAAAGGTTATTATTAAAAAAAAAGGTCAGAAGTGGTCAAACCTGTTATCAAAGTTCAGAGGTTCTCAAATAGATTCAGCTCAAAGAGCTCTTGTGTGAGACACATTTTAATTAAACTGTCTAAAATCAAAGATAAAGGGGGGATTTTTAAAGCATAAAAAAAAAAAAAAGATCCTCACAAGAAAGGGAATCTTACAGAGCTATAATCAGGTTTCTTCCCAGAAAATTTGCTGGCCTGGATAGAAAAGGAAGCTATATTCAAATACTGAAAGGAAAATAACAACAACAGCAACAACAAACAAATGAACAATAAAAACCCTTGCCAACCAAGAACACCTTACCTGCCAAAGCTGTCCTGCAGAAATGATCTGAATATTGGAAAGCATAAAACATGAAAGAAATTGAAGAAGAAATAAATGGAAATATAGCCCATATTCATGGATTGAAAGAATTAATACTTTTTAAATTTTCATACTAAAGGACTTATATATTCAGCACAATCTCTATCAAAATCCCAATGGAATTTTTCACAGAAATAGAAAACAACAACAACAACAACAACAACAACTTTAATGCCATGAAACCACAAAAGACTCCAAAAAGCCAAAGCAGTCTTGATCAAGAAAGGCAAAGGTGGAGGCATCACTCTTCCTGATTTAAAGTCTATTGCAAAGCTATAATAATCAAAACAGAGATATAAATCAATAGAACAGAATAGGGAGCACAGAAATACACCCATGATATATGATCAACTAATTTCCAAAGAGCATCAAGAATACACAATAGGAAAGGATAGCTTCTTTAATAAATGGTATTGGGAAAACTGGATAGCCACATTCAAGAGTATAATTGAATTTCCTGTTTTGCACCATAACCAAAAGTCAAAATGGATTAAAACAATAAAAGCATAATTTGAAATTTAAAAATCTTAGAGGAAAACATAAGGAAAAAAATCTTGACATTATTGTTGGCAATTTTTGGATTCAGCACCAAAAGCAAAGGGAGTAAAAACAAAAATAAACAAGTGGGGCTATATCAAACTAAAACACTCTACACCTCAAAAGAACTTATCAGCAACAACAAAAGCAACCTATGGGATGAAATAAAATATTTGCAAGCCATATATCTGAGAAAGGGTTAATATCCAAAATATATAAGGTGCTTGTGCAACTCAGTAGGAAAAACAACTCAATTTAGAAATGGGCCAAGAGGGGCACCTGGGTGGCTCAGTTGGTTAAACGACTACCTTCGGCTCAGGTCATGATCCCAGAGACCCGGGATCGAGTCCTACATCGGGCTCCCTGATCGGCAGGAAGCCTGCTTCTCCCTCTCTCACTCTCCCTGCTTGTGTTCCCTCTCTGGCTGTGTTTCTCTCTATCAAATAAATAAAATCTTTAAAAAAAAAAAGAAAAAAGAAAAAAGAAAAGAAAAGAAATGGGCCAAGAACCCAAATAGACATTTTTTCCAAATAACACATACAAATGGTCAATAAGTATATGAAAAGATTGCTTACAATCACTAATCATTAGGAAAATGCAAATAAAAAGCACAATGAGATATTGCCTCATACTTGTTAGGATATCTATTATCAAAAGGGAAAAAATTAACAAATGTTGGTTACGATATAGACAAAAAGAACCCTTGTATATTGATGGGGCTGTAAATTGGCACCACCATTATGGAAGTAATATACAGATTTCTCAAAAAATTAGTAAAAGAACTAACATATGATTCAACAATACCATTTCTGCATTTATATCTAAAGGAAAGAAAATAATTTTCTTAAGAGATATCTGTATGTCCATTTTAATTGCAGCATTATTTGTGATATTCAAGTGTGGAAAAAATCAAAGGATATGGATAAAGAAAATGTGATATAGCTATAGATATGTATATATCAATCATGTATACGTGGAATCATAAACATAAATAGACATATATATGTGGATATGTCACTTATTTGTGGAATCATAAAAAATAAAATAAAATCCAAACTCCTAAAAAGAGAAATGGTAGTTGCCAGGGACTGTGGGTGGAAGAACTGGGGAGAGGTTGGTGCAATGGTACAGATTTTTAGTTAAGATGATAGAATTTGAAGATTGAATGTTCCATGGCAACTATAATTAATAATATTACACAGTATATTGCATGTATAGTAGAAATCTGCTGAGAGTTGATTCACACACACACACACACACACACACACATACCACACACACAAGGGACTATGAGATGACGGATGTGTTAACTTGATTTGGAGAATTCTTTTCACAATGTATATGTATATTAAATCATCAGGCTGTATACTTCAAATATACTACAATTTTGTCAATTAAACCTTAATAAATCTGGAAAAATAAATGAAGTAATTAGGAAGTGAAAGTATGATTTCCTTCTAGTTTATATATGGAATTCATAAGTACATTCTGAATTAGCTAGTACATGAATGGGAATTAAGCAGGCATTTATCTCTGGATTCAATGTAGTCAAATTTCTGATTAATGTCAGCAGATTTTGTCAGAAGTCACTTTAATGTAAAATTCTGGAGAGATTTATTTTTAGTTAATTGAGAGTGCATAACTTATCTGTCTGCAAGAGTAAAAAAAATAAGACAATAGTGGCAAACTATTTCAGGCACATTTTGTGGTGTTCTGTTATTTTAATGTCAAAGAAAATTTGGCATTTACATCTATATACTAAACTTTGAAATATCCTAAGACTGGAAAATGTAAACAACGATTGCTTTTCCATTCTTATTTCTACAGTTTTCTTTGAACTTTATAATTGTAAAAACAATCTACTCCTTTTCTTGATCCAGGAGGCAATTGCATGGCATCATCCAGTAACAATATGTCCTGTTGCTCTTTCCCTCTGGGTTCAAACATAATTTTTCTGGCTTACTAGTAGTGTTACAATGAGTAGTGTTAGAAATCACTTAATCTCTCCATACCTCACTTCCTCCTCTGCAAAATGGTGAAATAGTAACAGTGAAATAGTAACAGTTCCACTTCATAAGGTTATTACTGAAAATTAACAAATGTTAATATTTGCAAAAACTTAGAACAATATGTTCTACACATGTTTATTAAATAAAATTAATATAACATAACTTACATTTAATTAACAGTGAACATGTTACTAATTTCTCCATATCAGGACACAGAGATCTAATAGATATTTTTAATGGCTGCTTAGTATTTTTTTAAGGTTACTTAATATTCTAGAACATTTACTTCATGAAATTTATTTAACTGTGGTCTTCTGATGGATATTCAGGTTATTCGCACTTCAATTATATATATATAATTACAAGTGCTGCTACTATAAGAATCTTCATACAAATAATTCAGGCTATTTCTGAAATTAGGTTGCCACAGAATATTTAGTTTTAATTTTGATAGTTCCTACCAAATTGTTCTCTCGATAAACTGAAGAAGTACACGCTGACAAAAAGTGAGTAAGACTTCCTATTTTCCCAACTGTCTCAACACTGAAAAGGTACTCATTTTCTCTACTCTGAATTGAACTATGGTTCCTAGCTCTCAGTGTGAATACCTTTAGTGCACCAAAAAATACACTTCGAACAGGGTTGTTGGGAAGTCTGTTTTAACTATGATAACCATAAACCCATATTAGAGTGTGTGTGCTTTTCTGTCTAATACATATTTCTGTTAAAGGTGAAATGCTGTACTGAAAACAAAACACAGGGATGTTTCAAGTTCAGATACAGTGTAGAGTAGATGAACATGGAGAGAAAACAATTTTCTTTCATGAACTCTATAATTTCTTTACTTAATTATTTTTAAAGACTTTATATAACTCCTCAAGATGAGCCCCATGGGGATTTTTTGCCATGAGTAAGAGCAGTTTTTGTAAGAATTATTGGATATGATGTTTGTTTTGGTTAGGCAACAAATACCTGGCAAGGCTCCATGCCCTATCTGTCTTTCTCATGTGGAGGCTATTCCTGTATTTATTATCCCTGAGTAAACAGGGGTAGAAAAATATATTTGCAACACCTTAGAAAATAGAATATTAGTAATTCATCAGCATGATTCAGTGAAATTCTAACAGACCAACTTTTTTGCCTAGTAACATTGGAAATGCACTAAATTGAGAGGATGCAGTCTAATTAGTTCTCTAGGTGAATTTCTAGGAGATAGATTAGTTGTATCTACTCCAGAATCTGTTAGGGTTTATTATAAAATGCCCTAGGTTTCCATAGAAAACATATGAACTTTGGAGGTCCTCGGTGGCTCAGTAGTTAAGTGTCTGCCTTTGGCGGGGATCATGATCCCAGAGTCCGGGGATCAAGCCCTGCATCAGGCTCCCTGTTCAGCGGGATGCCTGCTTTTCCCTCTTTCACTCCCCCTGCTTGTGTTCCCTCTCTTGCTGTGTTTCTCTCTGTCAAATAAATAAATAAAATTAAAAAAAAAAAAAAGATATATGAACTTTTAACTGACTTCCTAAAAATCACTGGCGGTTTTGTGAAATTTATTAACCTTAAGATATAAGTTTAAAAGGAACACTGAAAAATGTAAGGATCCATAGTCCTTTTCTTTTCTTTTTTCAATGAAGAGAGTCTCTGAAAGAGCACAGTTTATTCCACTTCCACAGTGGGAAGGAGGGCTGTGGATAAGAGTTAAGTCACAGGTTTTAGGTCAAATTAGAAAATTAAATTCAAAACTATTAACATTGAGTAAAGGGGTGATTCTCTCTCCACTGAGTAATAAAACATGAAATTGTCAAAAATAAGAATATGATTTCTTGGTGAAAATCGTTATTAGGTGCAATGTAATCCTTATTTAAGGATTAAAATTAAAATACAGACTTACACTTGACAGAATTCAATTTTCTCTGTGATGAATTTGAAGAAACCATAATCTCCGAATTTGTTTTATTCCACAAAAGGAAAAGATGAGGAGAGTAACAAAAATACTGGCTATAATGTGAAACGAATCCTTGGCTTCTCTTATGTTAATTGTGTGTTTCAAGGTGCACCTAAAATATTGTTACTCTTTAAATATAATGATGTCTACCACATATTTTTAAAAGTTGACTTTCATTTATATTTTTTTCATTTATATTTTTCAAATTTGGTTTTATTAAATTTTAAAGTTTTTCTATTTAATGAAAATTTTGAGAATGTCTAAAAGGATAATAACATAAGGATCTAATGGGAATAACAGAATAATTAAAGGACATAAAACTGACAACAAAACAAAAGCAAACAAACAAAAATGAAAAATAAAGAATGTTTGTTGACCAGACAGGAGAGGCATCTTCTGTCCTAAAAACAAAACCTAATGCTTTCCCAAACAACCTTCAGAGCAGTTGAAATGGGGCTACTACCAGATGGTCTAGTAGTCACAAGTACAGAAAAAGACACTCACTCCTCTGAACTCAGAAAGCAGAGTTCAAAGTAAGAGATTCCTCCTTCTAAGATCAAAGAGAGAGAACGTGAGAGTGGAAGGAAAAGCTTGACGAGGGGAGAAGAAGGAAGAGCCTTGAAGGGGAGAGATTTCCAATACCAACCCCTAATTACCTATGCTAAGGATATTACTAGTAGCTCAAAATGAATGCTTTTAGTCCTGCTCCTGAAAAGTGAGCCAGAGTGAGTATAATGTTCCAGCTGCCACCACTTGTATCTTTATGATAGATTACTTTCTGGAATTTGGACATCTTAAATATTTCAGTGGGGTGCAGCAAAAGAAACAGGACATTTTCCCTGATTCTGTGTTATATCACAATTCAGTGTGACTGCTTGAAAATACAGCATTTTTGAAGGCCTCCTGATGGAATGAGATCTTGGGGATGGAATGGAGATCAGCTAAAAATCCTTAACACCTGGGAAGAAGTCCTGATGAGGATCCTGAACATTTAAGCTTACCTTGACTCCTAATGTTCTTAACTGGTAGTAGATTTAGTAACTCTATGTTGTGGATCTTGAGCTTCCTTTCTTTTTCAATACACTTTAACAAATCAAGGGTTCTATTTTAATTTAGCACACACCAATTCTCAGTTTCCACAACTTACTGTAAAGTGTTGATAACAGACATGACTTGTTGCTTCCTAAACGTCAGAGTTAGTCACAGCCATTTCTATCTTCAAAATATCTGTTATATGGCCCTAAATCATTATCCCATGGCCAAATATGTCATTTAAAATGCATGCTTATATGGAAATCTCAGTTGATAGAAGCTGAGTGCAGATTTATTAAATATACATTTGAGTTCCTAGTGTGGTATCTTGTAAATAGTACACTGTGAACAAATACCCCATAGGAATTGACTACAGGGAATATTTTTAGGGTAAACTGAGATATTTGCATCAATTGTAATCACTAAGAAGATTAAAGAATTGTTTTGAATAGGAAGTTTAAGCAAGAGAGGAAAAATGTATAAGATGTATCTGATTAATCTTATTGAGAGAAAGAGAGACCCCACACACACACAGAAAAAAAAAAGCACTATATCCTAGGGGTATTCCTTGTGTGAGGTGCATTTATTTTATATATGTTATGTATTTACATAAATTTCCTTCTCTGTGTTTTTAGGGATTTTTAGAGATAAATATGTACCTATATAATAGTGTTTTTTTTTCCTTCCAAGAAAAATAATTTTTAAAGGTTTATTTATTTGAGAAAGAGTATGAGCAGGGAATGAGGGAGAGACGGCAGGGGGAGGATCTCAAGCAGACTCCCTGCTGAGTATGGATCCAACTTGGAGCTGAATCCTGTGATCCTGAGATCATGAACCGAGTCAAAATCAAGACTTGGGAGCATATGGGTGCCTCAGTTGGTTAAGCATCTGCCTTAAGCTCAGGTCATGATCCTGGAGTCATGGGATCGAGTCCCACATTAGGCTCCCTGCTTAGTAGAGAACCTCGGCCCCTTACCTAACTCTGTACTCTCTCTTTCACTCCCCCTCAAATAAATAAATAAAATCTTTAAAAAAAAATCAAGAGTTGGATGCCTAAACAACTGAGCCACTGGGCATCACAAGAAATAATTTTTTAAAAATTTATTTATTTATTTTAGAGAGAGAGAGAGTCTGCAAACAAGTCTGATGCAGGACTTCATCCCATAGTCCATGAGATCGTGACCTGAGTCGAAACAAGTCAGTTACCTAACTGACTGAACCACCTAGGGTCCCCAAGAAAATATGTTTTTGAGGTGAAAAGCTTAGCTTTTAGTAGCATTTCTATATAATGTATTTAAAAGGTGTATGCAAACAGAGACAGTACAAAAGAGATTTTCTCCTCCAATATGCTTGGAGGGATATTAAAGACAGAAATGTGTAAATGATACTGTAATTACATGTACCAAAGTAGAGATACTGTAATTGGAGGTGGTAATTGCTCAGACAAGCCAAACAAAATACCTGATGTTGAGTAAAAGTGTGTTTTTAAAAACTTTATCTAATCCTGATGTCAGTTTTATTTATGGATAAAATGTATTGCCTTCTCAATAGCCATTTGGGTGTGACTACTGGTTTGTTTGTTTGTTTGTTTAATATGCTACAAAAACCTGTGTTTCTCAAACTGCTAAATCAAAGATGTTTTATTAGTCTAAAAGAAGTACTAAGCATTAGAGAGGATACCAGAGAAATTAAGAAATTGGACTTATATTTTTCTTAGTAGGTATGAGTATACAGTCATTTAGTTTCCCTGGGCTTCATTGTGTACATTTTAAAAGAATACTATTATATTTCTGTTCTAACCTTCTCTAGTTATGAGACACACATTCACCAATTTCCACCACCACCATTCTTCTTTTGTATTTTTTCTGGTTTTTTTTTTTGTTTATTTGTTTAAAGATTTATTTGAGAAAGAGAGAGAGTGTGAGAAGACAAGTGGAAGAGACAGAGGGAGGGGGAGAGAGAATCTCAAGTAGGCTGTGCTCTGAGCACAGAGCTGGATGCAGGGCTCAGTTTCAAGACTCTGAGATCAGAACCTGAGCCAAAATCTAGAGTTGGATGCTTAACTGACTGTGCCACCGAGTCGCCCCTGCTTTTGTTTTTAAGGCAATATATACATTAAGATATTTATTCTCTTCAACTCTTCTTTTCAACATCCACTAAATAGACTGTACTGTACAATGGTCTGCCCTGGGAAATCAGTCACTGTGTGTGGTTCGAAGGACTGTATTTGAAAGGAAGGGCTTAGCTCCTCCCTGACTTGAAGTATAAATTTATCTCTAGACCCACTGGTCGCTTTTAAGTCCCTGACAGATTAACTGACTTTAACCTATTACTTCATCTTTATGTGTGACTTGTAGCTCATTTTGACTTTGAATTAATACTCTAAAGACCCCTAACTTCTGGCATCTGTCTGGATTCAGGATGCCTCCTCAACTTGCTGCACTGTTTCATTTATTCCCAGCCTCAGTTTATTTCATTATCCTGCTATATGCCATCTCATGGAGCAGAAGTAAATCTATTGTATTTGCTTTATGTGACTCTTAGGCCTATAAAAGGCATGAGCATAATAGACCTTCTTGAAGTTATCAATATAAAATATATCAGATTAGTTGGATATTTGGCTTATAATTAGGTGAGGTAGATAAAAACACTGTGACATAATTTAGGAAAAAATTGCTTTATTGATTAACTTTGTTTTTCTAAGGAACAATTCTGGGAATGATCACATTAAACTCTCTTCTCACTGCAGTTGAATTGGTTTCATCATCAATCTTTATTTTATTTTTTAAGTGCTAGAGTCCAAAAGTTCTCAACTGGGATGATTTTGCAAACTATAGGACGTTTTTGTTGTCATAACTGGGGGAATGACTATTGGCATCTAGTGGGTAGAGGTCAGGGATCTGCTGAATAGCTTGCAATGCACAGAATACCCCCACAACGCAGAATGATCCAGCCCATGAGGTCAGCAATGCTGAGGTTAAAAAACAAACCAAAAAAGGTATTAGACCAATTAAGAGCTAACATTTTAATTCTAAAAGTAGAACTAAAACTTTTTTTTTCTTCCCTTTAAATTAGTGAGACATTACATAGACCACACAGTCTCACTGAGCTATAAAGCAGGATCCAGATTTAATACTGGGTCCTGTCCTTGGAACACCCATGAGGGAAGAAAAAGAGTACGAAGGGGAAAAATATTTATATGTTCACTATCCCTGTTGAGTTGGATAACAAGCTGACACCAACAAAGAGGACTAGTGTTTTCTAGAAGCCTCAGTAAATAAAGTTCTTCCTTTATTATTTCTTTACCTATATCTATAGATATATATTTATTTTATACATATTTTCTTCTTTTTTTTTTCTTCATTTAATTTTTTTTTTTAATTTATCTGACAGAGAGAAACATAGCTAGAGAGGGCACGCAAGCAAGGGGAGTGAGAGAGGGAGAAGCAGGCTTCCCACCGAGCAGGGAGCCCAATGTGGGGCTCGATCCTGGGACTCCAGGATCATGACCTGAACCAAAGGTAGTCACTTAACCAACTGAGCCACCCAGGCACCTTTTTTTTTTTTCTGTTTTTTTTTTTTTTTTTTTTGCCTGAGAAGAGTATTACCTCCATCCCAGGCAGTAACAAAAACAGTTCTACAGGGAAACAATGTATTTTCTATAGATACAAGTTGCCTTGGGAAGATAGTCATCAGACTTTAAAACTTACGGGGCTACTGTATGCTGCTTTCCTGAGGCAATAATTTAGCATTGCTTTCGCTTAGAAGGTCAGTCACTACCTGCTATGTAAACTTAACGCAAACTCCTTAAGAACTTTGTGCCTCAGCTTCCACATTTATAGAATTAGACTAATGATGCTACTTTTTTCATAGCCTTTTGTGAAAGTAAATATTAAAACATAAAAAGTGCACAAAATAGTGCCTTGCATATAGAAAGCATTGGGTACATTTTGCTATTACTGTTTCTTAACACATCATCATCATGATCATCAAGAATAGAAAATTTCAGGAAGAGGCCAGTAGCTCAAAAATCCTTTTACAAAAGAGAGTTAAAGACATTCTTTAACTTTGACATTCTTAAATTTTGACAGTGGCATTAACTCCTAAATTCACACTACTCTATTGCAATTAATGTGTCAATCAACTTCCTATTTAAGGCACAGAAGCTTCAGTTAGCTTAAGGGAGAATTAGATAACTAAGCAGAGAGACTTTTTTTTTTTAAGATTTATTTATTTGAAGGAAAGAGAGAGAGTGATCATGCAAGTGGGTGGGGAGGGGTAGAGGGAGAGGGAGAGAAAGACTCTCAAGCAGACCTCAACATGGGGCTCAAACTCACCACCCTGAACTCATGGCCTGAGTTGAAATTAAGAATCGGAAACTTAATTGACTGAGCCACTCAGGCATACTTGATACAAGTGGCATTTGTTTGGGATCCCAAACCTGAGTTGGGGGTAGACTAAGACAACTACAGTACTACATCATACCTATTAAGATTTCTTAGTTAAGAATCAGGTTTTCATACTTTACACATTTTTTTTACTGTACACATTTTTGTTCACCCTTAAATAAAGCATTATCATCTCATTTTGTACAGTTACTGAAGCTTACTGAAAGCTAACAGTGTCTGTTCTCTCATTCCAAGGGTTCTACCTACCAAGCAATGGAAACATTTTGTCACAACTCTACCAGCACACACAATAATAGAATTTTTATCACCATTGAACCACAGTTTTAAGCCATGATATGTGGAAAATTGAAGTTTTGTATAAAATAAATCTGGGTAGTTTTGACCAAATATTAACTCCCCCAAACCTCAGTTAAAATAAACAATAAATAACTATTTTCAAACATGTCAAAAATTTATGTTAAATATACAAAAAATAACTTGTTTATAGCAAAGATTTTAGTTGTCTAAAATTATGTTTGATAATAGAACTTTGATTTTACATATGGTATATACATATTTTATATAAATATAAATTTTAACTGTTTGAAAATAATTTTTATTATAACAGAGATTTGGTGGTTAATTTTTGGCCAGAGTTATCTAGATTAGGATAAGATTCTGCCAAATACTGCACTGGTCCACTATATCAATGACATTGTATTAATCAAAGCTCATGAAAGGAGATATATGCTTACCAGAGGTTATGAGGGAATTATATAGATATTCAGAAACCAAACACAGTGCTGAAGTTATTAAGGTTCCAATGATCTGTCCTGTCAGGATACTTATTCTCAAGCAAAGGATAAGTTATGGCACTTTGTAACCTCTACCACTAAAAAAAAGGCAGATTTTTATGGTGCTTTTGATTTTGGAAGGAGAATATACAACAATTGAAAGTACTGCTAACTCATTTATCAGCTTAATTTTAAAGGTATCAATTTTAAGAGTGGCCTAGAGCAAATGAGTTCTCTCAAGCTAGACATGATAGAATCAGTGGAGGTAGACTATCATTCAAAACAGATTGTTTGCTTCATTTTACTACTTAGTTTGATGTACTTTTAATAGCCATGTTCATTTAAATAAAATTTCATTGCTAGTCAATGTTAAACTAGCAAAACAAGAAATTTTATGAAAACAAATAAATAATAAATTTATCTTCTGAAATCTGTCCTTTTGGTAATTATTGCCATAGAGGAATACTGTCTTGTTTACCCACATGTCTACAATGAGGTGGGCCTGAGTAGTGATAAACCCTCTAACATAAGGCACACATTGTAGTTTTGGTTCTTTTAAAGATTTTATTTGTTTGTCAGAGAGAGGGAAATAAAGAAAGGACAAGCATGGGGAGCAGCAGGCAGAGGCAGAGGGAGAAGCAGGTTCCTTACTGAGCAAGGAGCCTGATGCAGAACTCAATTCCAGGACCCTGGGATCATGACTTGAGCTAAAGGCAGACAATTAACCAGCTGAGCCACCCAGATGTCCCCACACTGTAGTTTTTATAGTCCATGTATATTCCATCTTCTTTATCTAATTTCATACCAACTGTCTAAGTTGTGTTCTCCCTTAATTAGATCCTGAAACCAGTATTGATGAAAGTGGTATACTGGGAAGTTCGATTAACATTAGTAAGAAAGTGGTGGAATTGATGCACAGAGGAAAATGACAATAATAAGGTTCACACTTTAAAACATCTACCATAGTAAATAGCTAGAAAACAATTCCCCTGGAAAACTTTGAGAAGAGCATATCACAAACTCCAGAAATATCCTATTTGAGGTAGAGAAAATTGGGGTAATTACATACCAACTGCAGAGGCTCATTGATTGAGGAATGTTTGTGGGAGATATTTATTCTTTGGCATGTTGCATTTGTCACAAGTACTCTTAAGAGGACAGCATGACTTTCCCTAGTAAAGAGAGAAAATCTCACGCATAGAGATGTAGGTGCTGGTGGTTGAAATTCAGCTGGAGTAGCAGGAAAAATGTGACAAAATATAGGTGCTACACTGCCTGGATCATATTTTCCTACTATCAGTTGAAGCCCATTCAGAGCCACTTTGGAAATTGCTTTACTTAGATACCTATGCTTAATGAGTAGAGAGATTCCAAAGAAAGTATGAAATAATATTTATGTTCCCTCTGGTACTATGGGAGGCATAGTGATTTTTCATTTTCAACTGTTAGAGAATGACCTCCATGTGTATAGACACATAAGTTGGGTGTAGGAAAATAAACTGCCATGTATACTATCTTAAGGTGATATAACAAAGATCTGTTTATGTAAATCATATGATTAGTTATTTGACTTGCATTAATTAGACATATCTTTGACCTTAAGGGAGTTTACTTAGATAATTTATTTTCACATGGAAATTTTATGAAACTGAGGGAGAAAGGAAAAGCTAGTCTGGCATAATATAACCATGTAAAAAAAATAGTTGGTAAAAAAGAAAAAAACAGTTGGTAAGAGTCATCATTTGAAAAAATGTAAACTTTGATGGAGTCATAGAGTTTTTCTTTAGTTCAAACAGGCAGGCATCAACAGGTAGATGATGTGTCTATTTTGCATTGTAACCATATTGGACTCCAAAGCGCAATTCCACATAATGACTGAGTTACATCTCTGGACACTCACAACCAGATATTATACTCCTCACAGACCACATCTTTCCCATGGCATATTATAGAAAGAAATTTGAGTCAAATGATCCTTAGACTTCATAGTTTATCCACTTTTACTGACCAGTGTAGATTGTATTCTGACTTTGGTAAGTGGGTAACTGAACTCATTAATACTGTTTAACCATATTAAAAATTTATTGCACTATATATTAATTCACAGTTGTAAATTACTCTTTTCTTTAAATGTAAGGTTAAAGCAAATGGACTAGATTGGAGGGAATGAAACAAACAAAACAAAGGAACGAGAAAAACTATGATAGGCACTTTATAGGTGGTATACAAACAAGTAGTGGAGTTGAAAATTTCTATTTAAATATATGAAAAAAAGGAATATTGTTAAAGATTTCCCCTCATCCTTGCCATTTCAGGTGCATGACTAGTATTTGTGACATCCATGATGTCATCAGAGTAATATGATGCTAAGGAAAGTTTTTACATAGAAAATAATGTAGGTTTTATTCATTTGGACACATATATGAACTCTAGGGAAATAAGATACTGTACCTTAAACCTAATTCTGAAGACTGATTTTCTATGAAATGTACTGCCTTTAACTTTTACTGTACATAGCAACAATATTCTCTGTTTTCTCCCAGGTTTGCTAATGTTTGATATTATAACAGTACACATCTCATTACAGAGCAGTAATGAATGATATATAGATAGGACTTAAGAGTCAACTTATGATATTGTCATCACAGATCTCATCTAAAGGTATTTTCCTTTTCAGTTGACATGATAAGTAATACCTGTCAAATCGGAATTGAAAGCCCTCCAGCTGGATTAGAAAAATCCTAGCATGTTAGAGTAGAAATTCAACTTACATTTAGTAATTAACCTTTTACTTGTAGTAATACTTACTAAAATTAGGATGAATGATATAACTGATGAGATACAACATAGAACAGACAATGTTAAAGATGTCTGATTATTATAGTAGATAGATTATACCATTCAACATTTGAACATTTAAAAATTACTTGACTTACCTATTGAGCTAATATTCAAAATGAGATACTCAGAACAACCCAGTCTGACTATACATTTTAAAGACATATTTACAATAATTGTTACTTACAAAAGCTCCATTCAACAGCATTCAGACATGCAATCCAATTAATTGTTTTGAAATATGGAAACTACATGTTTGGAAAGAACTACTGATCTCTCTTTCTCTTTCTCCTTCTCTTCACCTTCTCCCATCCCTATATCTATTACCACTCTCTCTCTTTGTGCTTAATGGGAATAAACTTGGAAATAACCAGATCCTTGTCAACTTGAATATACTGTTTGCAGGAAAAGATTAAGTAGCACAGTCTGCAGGTTTTAGGAGCATATATTTACTGAATGGAGCATATTTAAGGAAAGTTTGAAGGGGAGATTAAAAATCAACTGATCTGTAGAGAGGATAGTTATTTTGGAGCATACGACATATTTTTACTTAACTACTCTGTTTGAATCGAGGCAATCATAAGCAGATAACATGAATATTAACTTCTGAGGGAAACTATTCTTCACTTTTATTTATACTGATTGGTTAGATAAGGTAGAAAAGTCCCAGGCATGCTTATTTACTCCACAAAGTGTGTGTGATAATCTTTGGACACAATACCTTGATTCTTGCAGATAATCAGAAAATGATATAAATCAGAAAATGTAGGTCTCAGTATCCATCCTTGTATTACACATTTATCATGTGTGTGGCTGTACAGAATTCAACACACTGTGTTTAGAGTCATAAGATAGATGGGCAGACTCAAACTCTGCAAAACCTAAAGTGCTGTTGATCTTCCACCAAGATCATATGATGTGAAACATCCAATCTTTGGATGTTCAAATTCAACTCTTTGAATTAGCAAGAAATAACCAAAAAGGCACTGAACAATGTTCTAGAAGTTTGTAAAAAGGGTTGTGGCAATTGTGAGACCCTGTGGCACAGTGACAAACATCTATTAATGGCTGCGCAAGCCACCATGTCCTGAGTTTGGGGGAACTTGAGCAAACTTTGTGTCACTGTTTCCTCCTTCATATAGTTTCTCCTGTCTTCCATTTTGACCCAGCAAATAAATTATTTCTGGGGTTTACATCCATTTTTTCACAACAAACAACCCTGGACATTTTTGTATTAGTTATTTACAGGTAACAGAATTTCAGGAAAATAAATGGCATCCCAAATTGTCTATGTGGCCTCCTTGGAACTAAAAAGAAAATAAAAATTAAGTTTGCAATAAAGGAAAACTAGCAAATCATGAGAATGAGAAGGAAATTATGAATTATTATCTCTAAACTACTGAAAAATCCTCCAAAACTAAATGTCTTAGGTACAAGTAGCTGATGTTCTACATTAGTAAGAATGACATCCAAAATCCTATATGCAGATATTGTTTCTAATATCACTGGATGGATTAAAGAAAGAGTATGAAAAGATCAAATATCTACGTTTTTGTTTCAGGGAATAGACTAGGACCATTCTAGGACTTTTAAACGATTTTATATCTTTACAGCCTAATTGCTTGAATACAATTCCAGATGGACAGTTTGAGTCTGAATCTTGACAGATTATAAGACTTTATGAGTAGCTTTATTTTTATTTATTTATTTGTTTGAGAGCTAGAGAGAGTGTGTATTTGCATGAGCAAGGTGGGAGGCAAAGGGAGAGGGAGAGGGGGAATCCCAAGACCAGCTCCGTGATGAGCCCAGCGCAGAGCTCAATCCCAAAACCCTGAAATCATGATGCAGTACTTAACTGACTGAGCCCCCAGGGACCCCTATCAATTGGTTTCTTATGTGAAAATCTGGTCATTGTCCTGGAATGAATGGCAACTGGAGAATTTAGATGGGAATGTATGAAGGTAGTCATATGACTTTGTCCATATCAAATCCATAGCTCTTTTAAAACAAACAACAGCAAAACTCTGCTGTTTTGCCAGAAAAGTGTCCTCTCTTCAGCTATCGTTAAAATGGTTTTTTCCTTTGTTTTTGCTTTGCCTGAATAGAATTATTGCCTCATTTGAGCACTTAGAAGGGGAAATCAATTATTTCCTTGCTCTACCCTCATCACACCTCATTGTCTCCAGACCTATAGAGTCAGAGCCAACTGTGTTCCAAGTGAATAATTGCAGTCAAATCTGAATAATTAGAAATAATTTAACATTTTGTAAAAGATAAATCTCTGTAGGATATATTATATCATTGGATTTTGAGTTCAGTAGACAAAAGAGAGAAAGGAAAATTTTAGAATAAATAACATTTCATCTGAAATAAAGTGAAAGATAGATGAACTTGTTATAGATTCTGGATTTTGTGTGCTATGATTAATCCTGAACACATGAAATGACAAAATGGTTCATTAGAGCTCATGATAAAGTTAGGTGATGAATGGCCTAAATCTGTCTAACCATAAACTCAGTAAACCAGGAACCCACCTTGTGGTTGTGTATAATTGCTATAGTTATTCTTGGCAACTGGAAGAATCCCTACTCTACCTTATAAAATTGATGGTCAAGCGGTGTTTGCTAGGAAGTATAAGTGGATTCAATGTACCTTATCACTCTGCCAAAAAAGCTAAAAATCTCATCCCTAGAATAATCACAGAGATTTATGCCATCTTTAAAAACTTGAAAGTCAGTTATATTTCAGTTAAAATAAAAAAATTGAAAGATGAAATGGAGATAATGTTTTCATATCATTGTTTAATAGACCATCCCAGTTTTTAGAAACATCATATACCACATTTTAGTGTGACTTAAACTGAATTAACTAAAATTCCTTTGACACTATGCCATATGGCCCCGAGGAAAATAAATTAAGGAAATTCTGACAAATGATATGTTTTCATGAACGTGTTTTGAGAACCCTTTTGCTTCAAGGGAGAAGGAGCTTGTGGCAAAGGTCTACACTAATCCAAGAATTTACTAAATAATAAGTTGCTTGGAATAAGCAACATTATAAGATTGGTCATTGAATCAACCAGTGAAATTTAATTTAAAAGAGAATCACAGTAATGCTCAATTCTCTCTTTCTTCATATATATATTTTTTATTATATTTATATATACCTATGATTTTATTTTCCAGCTAACCTAAGCAGTTGTGTAATTTGAAAGGGTCCCCCACAGTTAACCAGTAAACCAACAAGACCTATTACATAAGAACCACATCAAACTCTTCAAACAATTTTCACTATAATAATAGTAACTAGATTCTCAGCACCTAATACAGTGTTATAGCTAAAGGACAGATGCATGTGCTATTTATGCGTCAGGACTAAATATTTATCTGGAGGCCTGTGCTTCTACAGGGAAATTTGCAAACTGACCTTTACTGAAAAGATTGACACCAGTCTACATTTGTCACTTGGCCTGTTGCATTCACTAACTAGAGAATTACCAGCACCACTCACCCTCAACACAAACTCTCTCTCTCTCTCTCTCTCTCTCTCTCTCTCTCTCTCTCTCTCTCTCACACACACACACACACACACACACACACACACACTTTTTGCTGTCTTGGTCTGTTTAGTGGTTGCCAAAGGCCACCTCCACTAACTGGCTCTGCTTCCAGGCAACATTGGTAAGTAGCTCATCCTTTCAAGAAGTAAAGATTTATCTTTACTAACTTTTATGGACATATTTTAATGTTTTAATAAATAATATTTATCACAGAATGGTATAACAGTTAAATAATAGTCCTGAGAATAACTATATATATGACCTGTTATGATGGGTCCAAAAAAGATAGTGTATTTTTGGCAATGTGATTGTCCATCAAAAGATACCCCTGTGAAGAGACTAGTCTTAATAATTATGTGTGGAAGACAGCATAGTTTTTTAGATATAATTCATATTTTTGTCCAGATTTACCTTCTTTTCCCAGTTTTCTGAATAGATTTGTGAAAAATATGGTCATAAAAACTATATCCATTTTCTTTTTTTTTAATATTTTATTTATTTATTTGACAGAGAGAGATCACAAGTAGGCAGAGAGGCAGGCAGAGAGAGAGGAGGAAGCAGGATCCCTGCCGAGCAGACAACCCAATACGGGCCTCGATCCCAGACCCTGAGATCATGACCTGAGCCAAAGGCAGAGGCTTAACCCACTAAGCCACCCAGGTGCCTATAACCATTTTCAATAACAGGAGATTCCAATTTGCAAAGCTACTTGGCTGCAACTGTGGTCGAATATCTGCTTTCATGTCTTATATTCAATTAAATTTTAGCCAGTGCAATCAGGCATGAAAAATAATAGGTATTCATATTAGAAAAAACAATTTTTTTTTATTTGCACACAGCATGTTCTCATGTGTAGGAAATACTAAACAAGTCCACAGAAAAACTGGTAGAATTAATAAATAAGTATATCAGTGTTATCAGAAATAAAATATATAAAAACAAACTATATTTCTATATGAGAATGGAATAAACAAAAATGAAATTAAGAATGCAGTTTATTCACAAGAGGATTAAAAAGTGTAAAATGCATAATAATAAATTTAATAAAAGAGATGCAAAACTTTTACACTGAAAATTATAAAACCTTCCTGAACAATATTTTAAAGGCATACATGAAAGGCATTTCATGCTCAGTGGATGGGAAGATAAAATACTGCTTGCATGGAAGTTTTTCCTAATTTATCTATGGATATAATGTAATCCTTATCAAAATTCCAGCAGGCTTTTCTGTAGATATTAGCACAAAGATCATGAAATTTGTTTGCAATGCAAAATCTGGAACAGCTTAAACAATTTGTAAACAAGATTAAAGAACTCATATTTTCTAATTTCAAAACTTATCAAAAAGCAATGAATATCAAGACACTAGAGTAATGATATATGGCTAGATATACAGATCAATAGAACAGAATTGAGATTCCAGATATAAATCAATATCCATATCCATACATAGATACATGTATTTAGAAGGAGAAATTTAGTCAGTTCTGTAGGCTCAGTTGATTCTTAACAGGGTTACCAAGGCGGTTCACTGGGGGACAGGATAGTCTGTTCAACAAATAGTTTTGAAACAATTGCTATCCCATTGAACCAAAAGGAACTTGGGCCCTTAACTTACAAGATACATAAAAATTAAATCGATTGCCTAGGTACATGTAAGAGCTAAAGAATACAAAACAAAACAAAACAAAAACCCAAAAACAAAAAACAAAAAAAAACCACACACACACAGGAAATTAAAGGACCCAATCTTTGACCTTTAGTTTAGCCAAGATGTCTTACTGTGGTCCATAAAACTAAAATAAATAAAAAGATAACTTTGATTTCATTAGATTTTAAAATTTTTGCACTTCAGAAGTCACCATTAAGATTTTTTTTTTTTTAATCAGAGAAAACATTTATCAGGTAAAGGACTTCTCTCCAGAATTTACAAAACAACAACAACAAAACTCTTGGTACTTAAAAATGAGAAATAAAGAATCCAATAAAAAAGGGGAAGAGCAAAAGATATGAAGAGGCATTTTACCAAGGAAGATATACAAATGGCTAATAAGCACATGAAAAGATGTTCAAAGCTATTAGTCATTAAATAAATAAAAATTAAATACACAGTGAGATGTCATTTCATACCCATTAGAGTTGCTTTTTTAAATAAGAACAATAACAAATGTTAACAAGGATGTAGAGAAGGGAAACTCTCATATATTACTGGTCAGTGACTTTGGAAGACCATATGGCAATTTCACTCTGTGCAATGGAACACTATCCAGCAATAAAAATGAGCAAATTACTGATAAATATTTATGCCATGAATGACCCTCAAAAACAGTTTACTTTTCTTTCCTACATTAATAAATCACCACAAGTTTAACACAAAAATAACATGACTATATCTTATAATTCTGTAGTTTAGAAGTTAGACATGGGTCTCATGGGGCTACAATCAAGGTACTGGCAGGACTGATTCCTTCTGGAGGCCCAGGGGGAAATCTGTTGCTTTGTGTTTTCCACCTTCTAAAACTTGCCTGCATTTCTTGGCTTATATCCTCTTCCTCTATCTCAAAGTCAACCCCCTTGCATCTCTCTAACTCTTCTGCAGTCCTCACATCTCCTTCTCTGACCACAGCAGGAAAATGTTCCCCACTTTTCAAGACCCAGGTGTGTAGATTGGGTCTACCTGAATAATACAGGATAATCTCATCTCAAAGTTCATATCCTTAAACCCACCTATGAAGCCTTTTTCCATGTAAGGAAATATTCACAGATTCCTGGGACGGAAATGTGGATATGGCTGTTATTGTGTTTACTGTAAACATTTTACTAAATAAAAGAAGTCAGACACATGAGACCATATATTTAACGATTCAGTTTATATGAAATGTCCAGAAAAGATAAGTGCATAGAGACAGAAAGATGAGTGGTTGCCTGATGCTGGAAGATTGGGGATTCATTATAAATGATTGAGATATTGTGTCGCTGGAATGAATGTCTTATAAAACTAATTTATTGTGATGGTCACACCACTTAGTAAAGTCAGTGAAAATAATCAAATTGTACATTTGTTATGGGTATATGGTATGTAAGATATATCTCAAAAAACTATTTTTTTAAAAGAACAGGAATTTCACAAGGCTACATGATTATGCAAGTACAGTGTGGGATAAACCATGTTTTCACTATCTGTGTCCTTTCATTAAAGAGATGTAAGCTTCACATTTATAACTAAAATATTCCAATTGATTTCCATAGTCAAAGGTTTCTAGCTTTTTGTTGTTGTTGCTTGTTTGTTTTTCTAGTAAAGTGCCATTAAATCTGACAAATTTACATTTTATTTCACATTTTGTAGAAAAGTGGAACATGTATACAAGAAATGGGAAACTAAAATGTTGCCATGACCTATCACAGTGATATTTTCTAGAAGGTATATTGGCAGATGTTAGATTGCTGAAAGACTTCATCTTCCTAGGCATTCTCATATCTAAATAAAAGTTTCAGGGCACCTGGGTGGCTCAGTTGGTTAAGCAACTGCCTTCGGCTCAGGTCATGATCTCGGAGACCCGGGATCAAGCCCCACATCGGGCTCCCTGCTCGGCAGGAGGCCTGCTTCTCCCTCTCTCACTCCCCCTGCTTGTGTTCCCTCTCTGGCTGTGTTTCTCCCTGTCAAATAAATAAAATCTTAAAAAAAAAAAAAGTTTCAGCAACAGAGTGTGGTGGTTGTGTTCTTGTACAAGTTTAAGTAGATAATTTCACAAAACTTTGACTGGAAAAACTAATATAGCCTTCTACCTTCTTGACACATTTATGTATATGACCCAAAACAATGTGAGAAGGTGACAGTTATTTAGGAACTTTTGTCAGTATAAAGAAAACTTTCCAGAAAACAGTAGAAATTTACCATTTTAGAAATTGAATTAATTCTAATCAAAACCATACTTAATACTTTAAAATGTACTAGCCAGAAAAGGAAATCATTTCTCTTAAAAATAACCACATATATGTACATCCATCTATATATAATCTCATTATAGTGATACTTGGCAACAGTAGCTTATATTAAAATTCTGACATGTGGTTTTAAGATATGACAAAATAGGGGCACCTGGGTGGCTTAGTTGGTTGAGCGACTGCCTTCGGCTCAGGTCATAACCCGGGAGACCTGGGTTCGAGCCCACATCGGGCTCCCTGCTCAGCGGGGAAGCCTGCTTCTTCTCTCACTCCCCCTGCTTGTGTTCCCTGTCTGGCTGTGTTTCTCTCTGCAAATAAATAAATAAAATCTTTTAAAAAAAAGATATGACAAAATATTGAAAAACCTGTAACATTCTTCAGTAATAACATTTTAATTGATGTTTATTTGGAACAATATTGTAGATGAGATAACAGTATCATTATATATACATATATATACACATATATGTGATTATTACCATGTACATGAATTACTTTTAAATAAAAATAAACAAAAACCAACAATATGATAAACATAATTAGAATTTAAAAAGCCAAAAAAAAGAACATTGAGAATTGTTAATTCTTTATATATAGGAATGAATGTAAGATTAGTAAGCAGAAAGAAGAGATGCAAAGAGGTGATCTCAGAGGTGTCCATAGGTTTAAGGAAGAGATATACCCAAAGTAACAGGTAAATAATATATAAATCAGTAGTGTTAGAAGGAATAAGGCAGATCATATAGCTCAGCATGCTCATTTTGTAGAAAACATGAGCTGGAGAAATTCAGGCATGAAGTCAGATGAAGAGCATATGCTTCTATCAGTTGGACTCCAGTTCAAATCATGCCTCTACCATTTACTTACAATGTGACCTTGGGTACTTAGTGACTGTGTCTCGTGTAACATTGGGGTGATTCCTATTTCATAGAGCTACTGTAAAAATTCATGGCAGTTATAAAGCCACCCTGTACGTTATACATGCTCCATGAATAGTATTTCTTTGGGTGACTGTCTTAGGTCATATAGCTGGTTGGTAGTAAACAATGAAGTTGGTTCTCCTGACGTCTAGTGTAGTTGGTGTTTCCTTTTATTTAAGTATCTAAGGTGCTCAGTTCCCACAAGAATTTAAGAAAAGTATAGACCACTGATATAGTCTTTCTTTTTATATGTCTTTCAAAATAAAATTGAGTACAGGAAAAATCATACTACTATAGTTCACTAAATTCTAACATGTATATATAATGGATATTATAAATAAAACCTATTTTATTAGACATTATTTTATTCTTTTTTTAAAGATTTTATTTATTTATTTGACACAGAGAGTGATCACAAGTAGGCAAAGAAAGAGGGGGAAGCAGGCACCCCGGCCGAGCAGAGTGCCTGATGTGGGGCTTGATCCCAGGACCCTGAGATCGACCTGAGCCGAAGGCAGAGGCTTAACCGTCTTAGCCACCCAGGCGCCCCAACATTATTTTTATTCTATTCTAAGAAACATATCATTGTTTATCCCTTATAAACACTTGTTACTATATAATCTTACCCTTTTTCCTTCAATATGCAATAGGACAAGCTTTATAATTACATAATCTCTAATTGAGAGATTAAATGTTCATGTAAGGTTTTTATTCTAAGATTGTTGGAAAAGTATAAAATATAACTCTCTTACGGTGGTGTTTCTATTTCTTACTGAAATAACATACTTGTAGCTTACTCTAGGAAGCAAACCTATTTATAAATTAGTTTTATAAAACCCAGTCACAACAACCTCAAAGCACACATAGAACTTCTTTGTATACCCAAACATATGACAATAATTGGGACTGACACTGGTTTTATTCTTTCTATCTATTTTGTTCTTTAGAAAAAAAAGTCTCATTTAAAAGGGAAAGCACAAAGTTCTTGGCATATCTTTTTTTCATTTTGATAGAGTAGAAGATTGACTGAATTTTTCTGTCTCTTGTTTCTTTCCTAGTGATTTTCTCATTATCCTAGTTTCTTCTTAAAAATGAAATTTTTGCTGGGGCTTCTAGGGAGTTCACTTTGTCTTTGCATGTAGAAGTAGAATATGATTTTGATATATTCAGGTTATTGTCAGCTTATATATCATGGGGACAGTTCACCATAGCGCCTTTTTAAAGTTGCTATTTGCATTTAAGAGTTCTACATTCCTGTTATTTCTAAGTTTCACTGCCCTTAAAAAAAGAACTTAACTACACAATAGCAGTTTTCAAGAAAATATAGATCTTATTTTTGAGATGTTGTTTTTGATTTGTTTTCTCTAGAATAATAATGGCTAGTAGTGAGACAATAGTAAGAAACAGTTCCATGCTGTGCTTTCATTGAATGTCAAGAGAATTTCTTCTATTTCACTCTGAAAAACCTTAGACATACGCATTGTCCTCCACAACTGACCAGACTAACGAGGTTAAAGATTGAGAACTGGTCTAGACTAAAACCAAAGTTTTTGCTTTTTTTTTTTTTTTCCTTCTTTTTTCTTGGAGGATTTGTTGTTGTTTCTTTCAGATTTTGGTTTATTTTCTATTGTTTTGGTCGAAAGATAAAGCCAACTCAAATAAATGGGAAGAGAGACAACCTAGGTGCTAGTCCTTTCAATGACTCAGGAACTAGTATTCTGAAAGTTTCAGGGACCCAAGAGTTTACTTGTTTCAGAACAACCATGTAGGGGCGTCTTGGGATCAAGCTCTTCACGGGGCTGTCTGCTCAGTGGGAGGCCTGCTTCTCCCTCTCTCACTCCCCCTGCTTGTATTCCCTCTCTCACTGTATGTCTCTCTTTCAAATAAATAGATAAAATCATTTTAAAAAAATGTACAGCTGCATAGATTGTGGACAAGAAGGCATCATACACATAGATGAGAAGGGCTAGACAATAGGCTTTGTAGGCCACATATGGTCTCTGCCACATATTCTTTTTTTTTTCCTTGCTTTTTTTAAACAATATTTAAAATTGAAAAAAAAAAATTAACTCATGGGCAGTTGACAAATAGTCCATGGGCCAGCAGTCCAATGTGCTGCTGTTTAACAATCCCTGAGGTAGACTATACATTGAAAACTTATGCACAGCTTATATTCTTTAGATCTGAATCATTGTGCAGTAGAGAGTAAATGAGGGAAATTACTTTATTTAACAGTAACATATTGACTAGTGTGTGACAGTATCTAAGCAAGATATATTGCTCTAGGTTCAAACAGTGAACAAAATGGTCATAGTTCCTCCTCTTCATGGAATTTATGGTGAAGTAGAATTAAAAGGGATGTAAGGGTATTATGAATATATAGTTCAAGGTGATAGATAACATTCCTTTGAGAAATTTAGGTTTACATTTAAATTTTATTGAAGTAGAGTTGACAAATGTTACATTAGTTTCAACATTGAAAACAAATAAAAGTTTATTGCATGAATGATGACTTGTAAAAGGAAGTGATCTATGTCTGATATCAAAGTAGGCATGTCCAAAAGATTGTCAAATGTATGTGAGTTTGAAGCTTGAGTATTTTTGAACTGGAATGATAAATATAGTTGTTAATTATATCCATATGTATTTTTCAGTTTTAAGTTGTGGAATTTAGTAAGGTGACCTAGAGAGAGTATTTATAGAAAGAGTAGAAGATGTAGGAAACAGCTCTAGAATTATTTATTTAATTAGTTAAGGGCCTTACTTAGGGCACTGAGAAATTATCCAAAAGGGCAGAAATAGAATAGTTAATTTTAGAATCCCTGAATATGAAGAAAACTATTGTTTCACAAATTCATCAGAAGAACTTACTGTGCAAAATGAGAAATGTGACTGTGGTAGATGCAGTGTCAGGATATTTTGTGGCTATACAGATGGAGTATTATTGAGGGATAGGATATGTTTAAGACACATATTTAGGACTATGACACAGAATCAACTCATTTTGTGATATATTCCCTAGTTATTACTTGCTATGATAGCTCCATTAAAGAGAGGGGGTAAGAAATTGTAGCTATTCTACAGATGAGACCTGTTGTCTGAAATAGCATTTATTTGTTTTGCTTCTGTACTCCAGTATTTAATTCACTGTATGTATAACTACAAATCATGTAGAATCTTTTATGAAATTCTTTGACCAAGTATTATTTATATTAAACCCTAAGAGTCTCCATGATATACCAATAAAAACTCCTCAGTTAGCTTTTAATTTTTCATTGAATGTCCAATTTCCATCATAATGTTGGCCTCTTATATTATATTTAACTTGTGCTGGATATAAATGAGTTCATTTTCAGCTGCCTGGTGGCCATTCCCAAGCTGTGGCCCTCATGTTGAAGTGATTATAGTACATTGTCATGGATAGACAATACTATAAAATCTCAGCAAAACTGTGTGGGTGTGATCCCTGTTTTTCATTTTTGTATTTAGTTAAATGAAAATTGCATCAGTTAAAAGTTACATACCATTATGTGTTCTATTAATTAAGAAGAATGTCCTAGTTAGGGAGTCTTTTAGGAGACCCACATATAATCCTGGACATATGCAGAGTAAAGATAAAAATAAATAAATATACCATGAGGAAAGGAACATAATTGCACTTTATCTATAGCATTAATAGGCAGCCTAATTTACTTACCCGATCTGAAATTTTTCCATTTTTAAATATCATCTATATATATATATATATAATGAAAGAAAATCTACTGACATGTTATAAAAGCTATTGCATTTGTCAAGTTTTATGTAACTGATACTCTTAGGTCACTATACATAAAATAAGTAATACTAGAAACATCAGGAGATATTTCTTCTGGAATTTTTATTTTCTCAATAGAAGGAGGATCCAAGAAATATTTTTTTAAAGATGCTGTTAAAGACAAAAACTTTTATACCTTTTCTCCACATATCTGTTCTCACAGACATTTATGCAAAAAATAACCAGAAACCATGCATAATTTATTTTCATAGACTATTCAGTAAAGAATAACTGAGAGCCACACTCAAAAGCTCATACTCAGGTTACTATCATTATTTAGATTAAGATTACCTTCTTCATTTCAATTTAAAAAGTGTTTTCTTTTTCTTGCTATTCTATTTAGATACTCTGCAAATTATTGATAATAGAATCCATTTATTTATTTTTTCTGTTGGATTAAAATGCAAGTAAAATACCAAGAACTTCTATCAAGTATACCACTACTTTGACTTTGATGAAAGCTTCTTCTTTTCATTTCTGTATTTAGTTACAATAGAATAAAAATTGTATATTATTTATTTATTTATTATGATTTTATTTATTTATTTGACAGAGAGAAACACAGGTAGAGAGGGAACACAAGCAGGGGGAGTGAGAGAGAGAGAGAAGCAGACTTCCCAACAAGCAGGGAGCCCAATGCAGGGGTTGATCCTGGGACTCCAGGATCATGACCTGAGCTGAAGGCAGATGCTTAACAACTGAGCCCCTCAGATGCCCCTTCTTCTGAATTTTAAATATTTGTTTTTTTAAACTCAGTTTCCCATGAAAATAGAGACTGACACAAAACTTGTATAGTGAGATTTTATTGAGAGATACAACCTATTACTGCAATACTAAGGAACAAAAGTATCTCAGACAAATCTGAACTTAAGATTATAAACAGAAGCTGCACAGATTCCTCAAGTGAATTGATAGGAATGATTATGAGATATCAGACTTAATTCACCCTTTGGCTTCAAGGCCTATGAATTCTAGCTATTGGGGTCAAATGTATATATTGTCTATTTATCCAGTGTATACACTATATAAGATTTTATTTATTTATTTATTTATTTATTTATTTATTTATTTATTTGACAGAGAGAAACACAGTGAGAGAGGGAACACAAGCAGAGGGAGTGAGAGAGGGAGAAGCAGGCTTCCCTGCGGAGCAGGGAGCCCAATGTGGGGCTTGATCCCGGATCTCCGGGATCATGACCTGGGCTGAAGGCAGTCGCTTAACCAACTGAGCCACCCAGGCACCCCGTGTGTGTATACAGTATATAATTGAAGACCCCTCTCTATCTTTTCAAAGTTGTCCATAACCCAGCTTCTTACCTAAGTCTTCAGTAGATATAGTTCATTATATTTAATACTTGCTTCTGAATGATGAATGGGATATATAGTAAAATCAGGGAAATCTGTGATCATTAGCCCATCTTCACACTTTCCTTGCAGTGAAATGGAATCTCTTGATCCAAGACAATGATGATACCATGTGTACATTGGTGTAATCAGGCAATCTGTGAACCTTCCAGTGATTTTGCTGGCAGAGATAAAGTGAGTAATACGAGTATGTATCATACAACCTCCAAGGTTGAAGGGATGAGATATAATTGATCATAACCAGATGGCTAGCTAGTCTCCCCAAAGATGAAGCTATAACTAGGACTTAGACTCTCTACCATTAAGAGATGGACTTTTTCTGTATCAAGACATTGGATGATGATACTTTATCTTTTAAAAAATTTAAATTTGATTGTTTTCCTAATAGGTAAGAATATTGCTTACAGTTAGGGTTTAAGTCAGATATATATGAGTATTATTAATTATTTTAATGTGCTAGCTACATAAGCAACTTGAATTGTAGATTAATCATTTATTTTCCTCAATTTTGTTTCTGTTTACATATCTTCGTCAATTTACAATGGGGTTGTGTACCAGTAAACCCATCATAAGTTAAAAATATTGTTAAGCCAAAACTCCATTTAATATATCTAACTTAACACCATAGCTTAGTCTAGCCTATCTTAAACGTGCTCAAAACACTTACATCACCCTTCATTTGGACAAAATTATCTAACACAAAGTTTATTTCATAATAAAGTGTTAAATGTCTATTGTAGTTTATTGAATACTGTATTGAAAGTGGGAAAAAAAAGAATGGTTGAATGGGTACAGATGGTTGTAAGTGTGTACCTTTTCATCACGTGTGTAACCAGGAGCTACAGCTTGCTGCCACTGCCCAGTATCAGGAGAGAATATTGTATCACATATGATTAGCCTTGAAAAAGATAAAAATTCAAAATTTGACGTATGGTTTCTGTGGAATTGGCATGCTATCACATCAGGAGAAAGTCGAAAAACTGTAAGTTGAAGCATAAATCAGGTACCATCTGTGTAGTGTGTACCAACTTAAAAAGTGTATACACAAAACAATGCAATGAATAATAAGTATGGATCTATGTCTAAGTTGTCAAAAGGTGGCAAAATCTAATTTTATTGTGCTGGCGTTCAAGTACATATTTCATATGGCTCCATAAACATCTACTAGAGAAACTGCCCTTGAAGACGAGGCAGATTTTGGCCTGAGGCTAAAAGCCACTACATTAAGAGTTGAATGAAAACAATAACAACATAACCAAAAGTCATTCATATGCAGTGCACCAAATATATTTCATCTCATTTATATACCTAGATTAAAATACCTGGGTGGCTCAGTCATTTAAGCATCTGCCTTCTGCTCAAATCATGATCCCAGGGTCCTGGGGTTGAGCCTCATTTGGGCTCCTTGCTCAGTGGGGAGTCTGCTTCTCTATCTCCCTCTTTCCCTCCCCTCTGGTTCATGCTCTCATTCGCTCTCTCTATCTCTCAGGTAAATAAATAAAACCTTTTAAAAAAGGGAAACTTTGTAAATAATGTTATCAAGATCATGCAAAATATGTCAGTAAGCAGTTGACAATTGATGTATTCACCTATACAAATGATTCAACGTTGAAGTGTTCAATCTCATATTTAGAATGAAAAATCATTGTTTTAAAGTAATATTAAAATTAACTTAGAAAATATAATGCAACATAAATGCTAATAATACTATTATTTTTATGAATAAAGTAGCAGGTATTATAAATCGCTACAATTGTTTTGTAAAGTGTTTGACATTATCTAGTTAAAAAGGTAATAAACATACCCTATGACTTTCAACTTTATTCCTAGACATGCACCCTTGAGAAACTTTATATGTGTTCCAAGATATGTATGCCAAAATGTTTTATTGAGATGAACTTATAAACTGGAAATAGCCTACAAATCCACCAGCAGAAATATGTATTAATAAGTGTTGGTATAGGGGTGCCTGGGTGGCTCAATGAGTTAAGATGTACCTTTGGCTCCAGTCATGATCCCAGGGTCCTGGGATGGAGTCCTGAATTGGCTCCCTGCTCTGTGGGAAGCCTGCTTCTCCCTCTTCCTCTGTCTGCTGCTCTCTCCTGCTTGGGAGCACTTGCTTTCTCTGTCTCTCTCTCTCTCTGTCAAATAAATAAATAAAATATTTTTAAAAAATAAGTCTTGGTATATAATTGCACATTGAAATATTTAAAGAAAGGAAAATGAATTAATTGCAGCTATATGTAACAACATAAATACATTTCACAAACAAATTTCTTTGAAAGAAGCAATCACAAAATAATAAATATAATGCAATTTATAAGTTCACAACTAGAAAACAATTTTATATTTTAGGAATGTATATTTTTATGTAACTATTACAAATAATAAATTCACTATCATATATAACAGGATTGAAAGTATTACTAAAGTAGATGGAGGATTTGGCTGTGAAATGAACCATAGGAAGCTTCCAAATTCTAGAAATGCTTCGTCTCTTTACTTAGATAATAGTTAAATGAATATTTGTTTTTAAGGACCATTCAAACTGTGAATTTATTTAACAGTTTTAAAAAAACTTCTATTTATGTACCTTTTTTGGTTCACAACTTCTACTGTATAGTCTTAAATGGTACCAGTACTCACTGTGATCCGGAAGAGATCAAAGAAAGAGGTAGACCACTCCAGATTGGAAGGTGGCAGAGTTAATAAACAAGGGGACTTAATCTGTGAAGCCTCTTTTGGATGACTGCCAGATGTTTTCTGCACTTGCCTGACCAATCTTTAAAGTTCATATAGAGGCCTCAACTGTACTCATCTACATCTTACTATCCAGATAGTGCCAACACTGCATTTCTATCTCAAAGCTGTATCCTTGGGGATGCTTCTGGGATCAGGCAAGACAAGGAGAACACATGTGCAATGGTTGGGGATCCTCCAATTTCCCCAGTGCAGCTTTTGGGTTAACTAACACTCACATCTTCTCAGTGACCTCCCCCAACAACTCCTCTTTATGCAAAATGTAGCTCATAGTGAAGGGGATGGAGTCATGAAGGTAATAGCAACCTAGATTGATGAATATTTGGCCAGACAGATGAAAGAGAAAGAGATAGAGAGAGAGATCCCAACTTCCAGATAAAACTGGCTAAGATATCATACCAGATTTATTTTGTACATCAAAAAAATATGGACAATTTCCCTCTTCTTGTCATTTAATAACCTTTATTAATCAATAAAATAGAGAAAACAGTGTACTTATCTTTCAGAGTTTTTGTGAAGATTATAGATTTTAACATATGAAAAGATTTATAACTACTCCTGGCCCAAAAAGTCAAGATGATCATGACACTTGTCTACAATGAATACCCTTTGTGTATATATGACCTACTACAATGATTGTTAAACTTTGGCCATCTTATTTTAACTCTGTACCCACACATCTCAACCTCTTCACTATAGTGTTCCAAAGTATAACTCAAACATCATAGCTTTATATCCATAAATGATTCAGTAGGTTTGAACCAAATATTTCATCCTCCTTCCTTTTTTATCTCTCCTACAATAACATTATAAAAATTAACTTTAACAATAAGACCTTATTATCAAGTAAGCATACTATGTCCAATTTTTTAAAGCATTTTTTTCAGCCATAGAAAGATGCAAATATTTTACACATTTGATTGGCAATGAGTCTTAAGTTTCTATTAGTAACAATAGATTTCATTATTACCTTTTGAACCCTATTTGATTTTTTTTATTTTTTTAAGATTTTTATTTATTTATTTGACAGAGAGAGAGATCACGAGCAGGCAGAGAGGCAGGCAGAGAGGCAGGCAGAGAGAGAGGAGGAAGCAGGCTCCTGCTGAGCAGAGAGCCCGACGCAGGGCCTCGATCCCAGAACCCTGATATCATGACCTGAGCTGAAGGCAGAGGCTTTAACCCACTGAGCCACCCAGGAGTTCCCCTTATTTGATTTTAAGTATGGCTCCTTCTTTACATCCAAAATAATGAACTATTGTGTGAATTTTCAGTGTATCACACTACTCTCTTGAACTGAATAGTTACTCAGCAAGTAGTTTATCAAACAAAATTTGATAATGCAATAATCATGTAACTACAGAGTAGGTATTTATACACAGTTAATTTAATTGATTTTTTTCTTATTTTATTTTTCTAATTAACATATAATGTATTATTTGTTTCAGGGGTGCAGGTCTGTGATTCATCAGTCATACACAATTCACAGCACTTAACATAGCAAACCGTAGCACATGCCCTCCCCAGTGTCCATCACTAGCCACCCTTCTCCTACCCCACCCCCAGAAACCCTCAGTTTGTTTCCTTAGATTAAGAGTCTCTTATGGTTTCTCTCCCTCCCCGGTCCCATCTTGTTTCATTCCCCCCTCCCTTCCATGCACGACCCCCACCCTGCCTCTCAAATTCCTCATATCAGAGAGATCATATAATAATTGTCTTTCTCTGATCGACTTATTTCACTTAGCATAATACTCTCTAGTTCCATCCACTTTGTTGCAAATGGCAAGATTTCATTTTTGTTGTCTGCATAATATTCCATTGTATAAATATACCACATCTTTTTGTTTCTTTAAGATTTTATTTATTTGTTTGACAGAGAGAAACACAGCTAGAAAGGGTACACAGCAGGGGGAGTGAGAGAAGGAGAAGCAGGCTTCCCACTGAGCAGGGAGCTCTAGGCAGGGCTCGATCCCAGGACTCTGGGATCATGACCTGAGCCGAAGGCAGATGCTTAATGACTGAGCCACCCAGGCACCCATATACCACATCTTCTTTATCCATTCATCTGTGTCATCTAGGCTCTTTTCATAGTTTGGCTATTGTGGACATTGCTGCCATAAACTTTCAGGCTCATGTGCCCCTTCAGATCACTGCATTTGTATCTTTAGGGTAAATACTCAGTAGTGCAATAGCTGGATTGTAGGGTAGCTCTATTTTTAACTTTTTGAGGACCCTCCACACTGTTTTCCAGAGTGACTGCATCACCCTGCATGCCCACCAACAGTATGGGAGGGTTCCCCTTTCTCCACATCTTCACCAACACCTTTTGTTTCCTGACTGGTTAATTTTAGCCATTCTGATTGGTGTGAGGTGGTATCTCACTGTGGTTTTGATTTGTATCTCCCTGATGCTGAATGATGTTGAGCACTTTTTCATGTGTCTGTTGGCCATTTGGACGTTTTCTTTACAGAAATGTCTGTTCATGTCTTCTGCCCATTTCTTGATTGGATTATTTGTTCTTTTGGTGAATGCAACCAATTTTCAAACAGAATATAGTCAGTTTAACATTTTTTTAAAAATATGTTATAGGAAAATTATAACACTGACTTCTGAGTTCTTTGGTGATTTTTCAATTTTATGAAATAGAATGTTTAAATACCCAAAGACTCAATGAAACATCCAGAAATTTTACAGATATGTCAGCATAATTTTAAAACTGGAATAAAAATAATGGAGAACTGTCTTCAAAATATGTATTTAAAGTTAACAGGAAAATGCCACTTTACACTCCATAGTAATGCATTTCTTAATGGTCTAACAATATACCAAAAATAAAGTGGAAAATTGGTCCAATGTCTAGATACTCATTCCATTTAAGCAGCAACGGCAACAACAATGTGATATGAATTATCAGATAATTATTTTAATTGTTCATTTTATTTTGTGTGTGGGTAAGCCGAACTGAAGATGATCGTATCAACGAAGACGAAATAACCCAATTTCTATAGCAGATGGAAGAATATTTAAGTAGAGTGCTTAAAATTCATGTTTTATTCTTTCATTTATTGATGTCTGAATCTGAAGCATAAGTTATTCCAAGTGCAGATGTTCTTACTGTTAGATTTATTTGTTCCAATAAAGTAAAAGGCATATATATTCACCCTGTTTGGTAATATCATAAATAACTCAAAGATTTGCTTTACTCTGGTTATTCAAACACCCAGTATTTGTATATAAAAATGTGTTAATTATCTGATTTTAATTATGTGATTTTTTTCATGGAGATAGTATAAGCTGATAATGGCCATATCTTTTCTTATAAAACTTGACATCCTACTACTGCACTCTTTGAAACAATATAAACCCAAAACAGCAGCGAGAACATACTTTTGCTTTTGTTCATGTGACCCACTTATGTTGAACTTTATGTTGCCTCAACTTTACACCTAATAAGCCATGAGAAGACCCTCTGCTTACCTTGACCTCTGCAGCCAACCCAGCACTGACCACCCCTGAAAGAGACAGTTTCTTGTTACTTAAGAGGAATGCCTATTTCTTTACTGCTTTCTACCTGGTATCTCTGTGGTCCCTTGTCCTGCTACATCTGGCTCCATATCTCACCATTGACTTGACTCTACTTTACAGTGCTCATTTGATTCATGCAGCCCTTACACACTTAGCATTTATTGAATTCAGTGATCATATAGATATTTATATTACTGTATATTTGAATAGGAACAGTTAATTCTCTTCTTTAATTAATGACAAGTCATTTCTCTAAGTATTTGACAAATACACTAATTAATAGCTCAGATTTGGTAAATTTGATGGTAAATCTAAATAATTTTATGGGTTACATAGTTGTTTTTATTTTACAGGGAAGATTATTTGTGTACCTCAAAATATTCTCATACTATTGTAATTAAATAAAAATATTCCTCCGTATAATAATCTGAATGGCTATTCTAGTTCTTTATGTAAACAAAATTTATGTAAAGCATAATTAATCTTCAAAAGCTTTCACCAATACACTCACTGATAGAAGAGTTTGATTTATTATGCGTGGCTAAAGTTATAGAAGTTTTTCAGTAAGTTTAATTCTCTAGAATACATCCACAAATCCTGCTGTTTTCTAAAAATGCTGTGTTGCTGCAAGCTTAAATAAGATAACAGTAAGGGACATGCTTTTTGTGTGGCTCACTGTCATTTTTTTTCATGAATTCCATAGTCATTTTACAATAATTTTCTTCAGTTTTGAAAGAACATATTCCTATATTAAAAAAACAGGAAATTCTAATTTATCATAGTGAATGAAAGAGGAAATTTCACAGACAAGTATTCTAAATATTGTTATTTTTTAAGTATAAAGATAAAATAAATGTTTATGTACCAAGCACCCCAAATTGAAAAAATAATTAACAGGTGATTAAAGCCCTTTTTGTATTTTATTCAAGACCTAAAGGGAGATTACTGCTCCATAATATCGCTGCCTTGGGCATCCATTTCATGTAGTCTTGTGGCCTGCAGGGGCCTTTAATTCATATTCTTCCCTCTTGCCAACACATGTCCTAAAAACCACCTGCAGAGTCTTAGGTAATGTAGTTCCTGATATGACTACCCTCAGCCTTGTATATACCTTAGATAAAACCCAGGTAAAGCTTATCATAACCCCACTCTCTCTGGTTTGAACTGACCAATCTGGCTTTAGGACAGGAACTCAAAGAACTCCACCCATTGACCCTAATGCAGGTGTGTATCCCAGGTCCTGCCTGCCATGCTCGCTCTGCCTGCACCCTGCCTTAATCTTCCGAAAACCTTCTCCAGGACCTGTGAGTAATAATCTTCTCTAATTTTATGTTATAGTCTTTTGTTGAACAGTGGTTCACCATTCCATATGCTGGAGATCTATTTTAATAAATGCTGAGTTACAACAGACATGTATATAAAAATATATGAATTTTGAGTTTTATTAATGATTCTATTCTGTATGTGAGATTATCAAGCATGCTATATTTATTCAGTAGTGTGATTTCAGGATTGTAAAGAGGTGATAAACATGGGTAAGCACTTATTTATGTCCCTAGACTGATATTTCAGGCTTTTCCTCATTTGTGCTATCATAACAAACCTGTGATAAGTATCTATGAATGTGTCTTGGTGTATTCATGCAAGAACTCTTTCTTTGTTGTTTTCAATGTAGAAGTGGAATTTCTGGTTTGTGAGTTCTTTATGTTTTTATCATCCAATGATCAGTATTCTGTGACTACTCAGAACCCTATTCCAACTTCAGAAGTGTCATCTCTCCTCTCGGGTACTGATGAAAACAAAATGGCAGCAGCAATTGAGAAGCTCCTTAAAAGATAAACTGTGGCATGTTAAAAATCTTAAGAGTTTGTTTGAGCAAAAAAAATCTATTTGAATCAGCAGCATCAAACCAGAGATGATGAGGAGGATACTACTGACAGGTGTTGGGGGAGAGACTTTTTTATAGGAAAGGCAGATGCAAAGCAAAGCAGTTATTTGGCCTATAGGTTAAAACTTAGTTGGCTTTTGTGACTGATTGGTTGCCTTTAAGTTTCAGTTTCATAACCTTGAGACATTTACAGGCTTAGCTCTTGGTTTGCTTATATATGCTGCCACTACATTAGAGCCACCTCAGTCTGATGGCCTTGTTCTTTAATTAATTTAAGAAGATTAATTATAGAATTCTTCTATGAGAGAAAAAGGAAAACAAAAACTAAGCTATTTATGGAGACTAAAATGTACTATTAAACTATTTTTTTCTTCTCTGAATGTAACTTTCTGAAAGGATATGGTAGTTATTTTTGGCAAAAGTGCCCAAATGTAAGTCACTATTTATATTCTTGGGAAACCAAAATATGACCTAAAGATAGTCATGATTTACTAAGCCGTGGTCATAGTGATACCTGTCCAAAATGGGGTAATCAGAAATGAGTGAATCAGGGTCAAAATAGGAAAAATGCTTGCATATTCCCTCTTGGCATACTAACAGGAATATGTCTTACTTGATTCTGGAAAGGATTATTTGCTTCTATGGAGGAAAAACAAAAACAAAAACAGTACAATGGACATGCAGTTAGCAAATCTGGCATCTAAATGCCTGAACCAAAGTCATATTGGACTGTTACTTAACCTCTAGAACCTCAATTTCTCACCTTTAAAACATTACATTAGTTTCTGTTTTGCTTTTGTCACTGGGTTGCATAGAAGTCATTATCAAGTAATGTAGTGAATATGAATGGGCTTTTAAAACTGACAACATTATGTAAATGTATGGAGGGATTATTCAGGACTTCCAAACACATTCATAGAATGATGAGACCAGTGAGCATATGGCTTTGGTGACAGGGAGTATAATCTTCGAGACTCTGTACACTAAATGTATTACCGCTTACTGCTGTGAAAGCCATATGTACCCACGAAGAGATACACACATACAGAGAGAGGGAAAATATACACATGTGCATGCATGCACCCATGCACACATACACACAAGAGTCATAATTAATTACCTTGAAGTAGTATATAATGTTCTAAAATATACTTTGAAACCAATACTACCAGAGAGCATCCTTTATAATGAAATTTTAGTTGATATAACAGTATTCTGGCATTGAATCTGTGTTAGTCAACAGACTAACTAAATGAACCAAAAAAGTATCTTACGATTGCTGTTAACCTCAGCAAAGACAGAGACAACGACCACCATGATACCAGTTTGACAAATGCCAAGGGAACTGGTGCACTGCCGTTCTTTGCAGAAGCTGACAGCTGTTGAGTCTCTTGTGTAATTGCTATTTGTTTTACTCTATAATTTTACACATTTGATGTTGGTGTTAAATTCCCAAGTTAGAGTAGAAATTATGTAAGGCTATACAGAATTATAAAGACAGTTGCTTGACTCAGTAATTGTTGCTTATTATTAATTGATGCTAAGTCAGCAGTAATTTATCATATAAATAGGTATTATATATAAAATGCTTATTAAATGTAATTTATATATACATATATATATATATGCACATATATATGACATTTTGATATGTTTCAAACTGGGCATCTTTCTGACTCAAAAGGAGAAAGTATTACACAGTGATTTCAACAGTGCTTGAGTCTGTCTATACTGACTTTCCCTAACTGTGGTATATGGATGTCTAACAATATATTTAAATTCGAATTTCTTTTAGAAGTACTAATAACTGACTTTATGCCAAGTTTTCAACTTTTCATTTCCTATAAATATTCAATTTCTCTGTGATTACATGAATCTATATATTTATGCAAGGTAATTCCCAAATATGTAATGCTGAATTGTACTTTGCAAATCTAAGAAAAATTTTTAGAAAGTTTTCTAAAGTTGATATATGACTAAAATACCTTAAAAATAGAACTTAGTTAAACTTTATTTAAATGTAAATGTTCTGAGTTTTAGTTGACATATCTGTCCCCCAATTATATTTCTTGTAGTACATTCACTCAGAGAGAAGAAATAGACACATGATAGATATTGAAAGTGTTTATTTAATAAACCTACTTATATACAAAACAGAGTTTGATTAATTGAGAAGGATTGAAAATGGATATTCACTGTCTAACTATTATAATACACTAGACAAAGTGATTAATATATAATATACATAAAAATACTGAATCAACATTATGAGAGATACAGAAACACTCTGAAAGTTAAAATAATATTAGGTTTCTAAGGTCTTTAGGAGATATTAAATATTTATATGATATTTTAGAATTTGGTTCAAGAAAGAGTAATGGAGGTCATAATGATCAACCCAGATCAAAGATGCATGGATTTTAAAATGAGATAGTTGTATGTTCTAATGAAAAAGATACTTAAAGTTCAGAAAAGCAAATGATAATTATTCTTGTTAGTTATCATTCAGGATCACGCCGAACCTACTCTGTCTGAAGAGAGACTGTATAGCCAAGCAATGTCTGAATTGCACAGCTCTACTAGTCACTCATTTCCCCTTAATAAATATCACTTTTAGTCCACAATCATACATTGTTCGCAAGTTTTATTTAATTCTCATTTTATCAGTGTCATTTAAAATACTGCTTGTTTTACTTGTGGAGTCACAGTGCTTGCAATAAAATAAAGATGGTCCTATCCTTTGAATGAAAGGACATGTAGTGATTAGAGAGAGAAAATAAAGTTATGGTACATTTACCATATGAGTATATGCTTTTCCCACTTGCTGTGACTCTGAATATACAAGTCAGAAAATAACAATTAATTAATATAATAGCTATTAATTAATTTATTTATTTTCAGTGTTCCAAGATTCATTGTTTATGCTCTACATCCAGTTGTCCATGTAAAACATGTCACCAGGTTCACCCATCCCCCACCCCCTCCCCTCCAAAACTCTCAGTTTTTTTCTGAGTCCAAAGTTTCTCATGTTTTGTTTCCCTCCCTGATTTACCCTAACTTCTTATTTCCTTTCCTTCTCCTACTGTCCTCTATATTACTCCTTATGCAACACAACTAAGTGAAACCATGTGATACTTGACTTTCTCTACTTGGCTTATTTCAATCAGCATAACCTCTTCCAATCCAGTCCATGTTGCTACAAAAGTTGGGTATTCATCCTTTCTGATGGAAGCATAGTATTCCATTGTATATATGTACCACATCTTCTTTATCCATTCATCTGTTGAAGGGCACCTTGGCTTTTCCCACAGTTTGGCAATTGTGGTTATTGCTGCTATGAACATTGGGGTACATATGGCCCTTCTCTTCATTACATCTGTATCTTTGGGGTAAATATCCAGTAGTGCAATTGCAGTGTCATAGGGTAGCTCTATTTTTAGTTTTTTAAGGAATGTCCACACTGTTTTCCAAAGTGGCTGCACCAACTTGTATTCCCACCAACATTTTAAGAGGGTTCCGCTTTCTCCGAGCCTCTCCAACACTTGTTGTTTACTGTTTTGTTAATTTTGGCCATTCTGACTGGTGTAATGTGGTATCTCAGTGTGGTTTTGATTTGAATTTCCCTGATAGCTAGTGATGATGAACATTTTTTCATATGTCTATTATCCATTTGTATGTCTTCTATGGAGAAGTGTCTCTTCATGTCTCCTGCCCGCTTTTTGATGTGATCGTCTTTTTTTTGGGTGTTGAGTTTGAATAGTTCTTTAGAGATCTTGGATATCAGCACTTTGTCTGTAGTGTCATTGGCAAATACCCTCTCTCTTTCTGTGGGTTGCCTCTTTGCTTTGTTGACTGTTTCCCTTGCTGTGCAGAAGCTTTTTCTTTTAATGAAGTCCCAGAAGTTCATTTTCGCTTGTGTCTCCTTTGCCTTTGGAGACGTGTCTTGAAAGAAGTTGCTGTGGCTGATGTCAAAGAGCTTACTGCCTATGTTATCCTCTAGGATTTTGATAGATTCCTGCCTCACATTGACATCTTTCATCCATTTCAAGTTTATCCTTGTGTGTGGTGTAAGAAAATGTTCCAGTTTCATTCTTCTATACATAACTGTCCAATTTTCCCAGCACCAATTATTGAAGAGACTGTCTTTTTTCCACTGGATATTTTTTCGTACTTTGTCAAAGATGATTTGACCATAGATTTGTGGGTCCATATCTGGACTCTCTACTCTGTTCCATTGGTCTATTTGTCGTTTGTTGTGCCAATACCATGCTGTCTTGGTGATCACAGCTTTGTAATAAACCCTGAAATCAGGTAATGTGATGCTCCCAGCTTTGTTTTTCTTCCTCAACAATTCCTTAGCAATTTGGGGTCTTTTTGTTTCCATATAAATTTTCGGATTGTTTGTTCCAATGCTTTGAAAAATGTTGGTGGGATTTTGATCAGGATGGCATTGAAAGTATAGATTGCTCTAGGCAATGTAGACATTTTTTTTTTAATATTTTATTTATTTGACAGAGAGAAACACAGCCAGAGAGGGAACACAAGCAGGGGGAGTGAGAGAGGGAGAACCAGGCTTCCCGCTGTACAGGGAGCCCGATGTGGGACTCAATCCCGGGTCTCCAGGGTCATGACCTGAACCGAAGGCAGTCGCTTAAGCAACTGAGCCACCCAGGTGCCCCTCAAGAGTGTTCTATAGTTCCTCGAGTACAGATCCTTAACTTCTTTGGTTAGGTTTATTCCTAGGTATCTTACGCTTTTTGGTGCTATAGTAAAAGGAAATGATTCTCTGATTTCCCTTTCTGTATTTTCCTTGTTAGTGTATAAGAATGCAACTGATCCCTGTGCATTGATTTTGTATCCTGGCACATTACTGAATTGTTGTATGAGTTCTAGTAGTTTGTGAGTACAGTCCTTTGGGTTTTCCATGTCATCTGCAAAGAGAGAAAGATTGACTTCTTCTTTGCCAATTTGAATACTTTTTATTTCTTTTTGTTGTCTGATTGCTGTTGCTAGGACTTCTAACACTATGTTGAACAATAGTGGTGAGAGTGAGCATCCTTGTCTTGTTTCTGATCTCAGAGGGAAGGCTGTCAGTTTTTCCCCATTGAGAATGACATTTTCTGTGGGTTTTTCATAGATAGATTTTATAAGATTGAGGAATGTTCCCTCTGTCACTATACTTTGAAGAGTTTTAATCAGGAACGGATGTTGTTTTTTGTCAAATGTTTTTTCTGCATCAGTTGAGAGAACCATATGGTTCTTCTCTCTTCTCTTATTGATTTGTTCTATCACGTTGATTGATTTGCAAGTGTTGAACCACCCTTGCATCCCTCGGATAAATCTGACCTGGTCCTGGTGGATAATCTTTTCAATGTACTGTTTGATCCTGTTAACAAGGATCTTGTTAAAAATCTTGGCATCCATATTCATCAGAGTTATTAGTCTGAAGTTCTCCTTTTTGATGGGTTCTTTGTCTGGTTTGGGGATTAGAGTAATGCTGGCTTCATAGAAAGAGTCAGGAACTTCTTTTAGAATTCCCCAATGAATCCGTTTGGTCCTGGGCTCTTGTTTTTTGGGAGGTTTTTGATCACTGCCTCAATCTCGTTACTAGATTTGGTCTATTCAGATTGTCAGTTTCTTCCTGTTTCAGTCTTGGAAGTTTATAGGTTTCCAGGAATGCATCCATATCTTCTAGGTTGTTAAACTTATTGGCATATAACTGTTGATAGTGATTTCTGATGATTGTTTCTATTTCCTTGGTGTTAGTCGTGATCTCTCCCCTTTCATTCATAATTTTATTAATTTGGGTCTTTTCCCTTTTGTTTTGGATTAGTTTGGCCAATGGTTTATTGATTTTAATTCTTTCAAAGAACCAGCTTCTAGTTTTGTTGATGAGTTCTACCGTATCTCTGGTTTCTAATTCATTGATCTCTGCTCCAATCTTAATTATTTCTCATCTTGTGTTGGGGGTTGGTTTAATTTCTTGTTGATTTTCCAGTTCTTTAAAATGTAATGAGAGTTGGTGTTTTTGGGCTTTTTCAGTTTTTTTGAGTGAGGCTTGGATGGCTATGTATTTCCCCCTTAGGACTGCCTTTGCTGTATCCCATAGGTTTTGGATCAATGTATCTTCATTCTCATTGGTTTCCATGAAGTTTTGAAGTTCTTCTTTGATTTTATGATCGATCCAAAGATTTTTGAGCAGGATAGTCTTTAGCTTCCAAGTGTTTGATTTTCCTCTGAACTTTTTGTTGTGGTTGAGTTCCAGTGGCATTGTGGTCAGAGAATATGCAGGGAATAATCTCAATCTTCTGGTATCAGTTGAGCCCCGATTTGTGACATAGTATGTCATCTATTCTGGAGAAAGTTCCATGTACACTTGAGAAGAATGAGTATTTTGCTCTTTTAAGGTGGGAGGTTCTGAATATATCTATGAGAGCCATCTGATCCAATGTGTCATTCAAAGCTCTTGTTTCTTTGTTGATTTTCTGTTTAGATGATCTGTCCATTGCTGAGAGTGGTATGTTAAGATCTCTTACAATTAGTGTATTCATATCAATATGACTCTTTATTTTGCTTAACAGTTAGCATATGTAGTTGGCTGCTCCCATGCTGGGGGCATAAATATTTATAATTGTTAGATTTTCTTGGTGTAAAGACCCTTTGAAAATGATGTAGTGTCCTTCTGTGTGTCTGAGTACAATCTTTAGATTAAAATCTAATTTATCTGATATGAGAATCGCTACCCTGGTTTTCTTTTAGGGTCCTCTGGCATGAAAGATGGTCCTCCATCCCCTCACTTTCAATCTGGAAGTGACTTTAGATTCAAAATGTGTCTCCTGTAAACAGCATATGATGAGTCCTGGCGTTTTATCCAGTCTGCAACCCTGTGTCTTTTTATTGGAGCATTTAGGTCATTCACATTGAGAGTGATTATTGATAAGATACATTTTTATTGACATCATGTTGCCTGTGAAGTTCATGTTTCTATAGATTACCTCTGTAAATTTCTGTTCTGTATCACTCTTGGGTTCATTTTTCTTTTATAGAACCCCTCTTATTATTTCTTGTAGTGCTGGCTTGGTGGTTGCATAATTTTTTAGACCTTGGTGGTCCTGGAAAGTCTTTATCTCTCCTTCTATTTTGAAAGTCAACCTTGCTGGGTATATTATCCTTGGTTGCATATTTTTTTTCATACCTGAATATGTCTTGCCAGCCCTCTCTGGCTTTCCAGGTTTCTGTGGATAGTTCTGACATTATTCTGATGGTCCTCCCTCTGTACGTAAGTGATTGCTTCCCCCTAGCTGCCCTTAAGACATATACTTTGATTTTATGATTCATGAATTTCACAATTATATACCTGGAGGTTTTTCTATCCTCATTGATTTTGGGCTGTGTCCTCTCTGCCTCTAGGACACGAACACTTGTTTCATTCCCCAAATTTTCATCCATAATTTGTTCAACTGTATCTTCTAGGCTTATCTCTCTCTCAACTTCCTCGAGGATTCCAATAATTCTGATATTGGAGCATTTCCTGGCATCATCTATTTCCCTAATTCTATTTTCATGGGATTTTAGCTATTTGTTCCAAGACTTCTCTTTCTCCTCTTTCTTGATCTATCTGTCTTTTAAATCACTAATACGATCTTCAGCCTCACCTATCCTAGCTGTTAGGATATTTAAATTAGATTGCATTTCATTAATAGCCTTTTTAACCCCTGCCTGTTTGGCTTTCACTTCTGTCCTTAGAGCTACTATCTTGCCATTAATGTTCTTTTCCAGCTTAGCCATTGCTTGATTGCTACGCTGAAGTCCATTTCAGTCATATTGTTTATGTTCATTTCCAGTAGTTCAGTGACAGGGGTTACAGTCTCTGGGTTTTTCTTCTGTTGGTTGTTCCTACTCCGAGTCATTTTGGCAAGGGGTGGTTGAGGGGATGTATAGCTGAATATATCAATCACTATCCAGGTGGGTTGTTTGAAGGTTTTGGAGTAATCAGAAGTCACCACTGAAAATAAAGAAGAAAGAAAAAAAGAGAAGAAGAGAAAAGAGGCAAGAAAAAACCCAGTCAAAATGGGCCCCAATGGTAGGATTTATATCGTACAAAACCACAACAGAGTAAAGAAAAAGACTGTTGAAAGTAAAAGAAAGTTGAAGAGATCAAAAACCTAAACCCAACTCAAATGACCTCAAGACCAGTATTTATATATTACAAAGGCAAAAAGAATTACACAGAAACACTGACAGAAGACTAGGTTGGGAAGGTGAGTGCTGACCTTTGTTGTGGGCAAGGAAAGTATTTCAGATCCTCCTGGGTGTGTCTTATTATTATTGTAGAGGAGTCTACTTTCTACTTTTTTATAGGGAGATTAAAACTGGTTTATATATAGGGGTAGTATTGAATAGGAATGAAGGATTACCTTGAAGCTTAAAACTATATGTATATTTAAAAAAAAAAAGAATAAAGGAAAGAAGAGAGAAAAAAGGAAAAGAAAACAGAAAAAACAATCAAAAGCAACAACAACAAAAAGCACAGATATATGTTTGGAAAAAGTTCAAGGTAAAAGGTTTTATGGAGTGTTGTATTAAGTATCACATTGTAATAATAAGTGGGTTAAAAATAGAACAAAACTGTGAGAATTAATTTTAAATTAAGGTGAAAACTTAAAAAATAAATATATAAAAAAGTTAAAAATAAAATAAAGTGAAAAGCTGTATCTGTAAAGCGTATAGTTTTTAGGGTAGTACCAAAAGCTTAATATATTGCTTTTCCCCCAACATTGGGATTTTACAGTTTTATGGAGACCCTTTGGTGTTCTCCTCTTGTTCTTCTGGCTTGCCTTCTTGGGGAGGGGCCGGTAGCACTGTTTTTCAGTCCATTGTATATGGGCTGAGTCTCTCTGCCCCCATTCTAGGGGCTGGGTTTCATGGCAACCAGGTTTTCAGGCTTTTGTTCTCTGGAGGATTTGTTCTTTTGCAGCTTTTTGTAGCTTTCAGAAAGTCAGGCTAGAAAAAAATGTGCCCATACCTCCATCTCAGAGAAAGGTCTCAACCAACTCCCCTTTGGATGGTGCAGGACACACAGACTCTCTATATTTTCCCTTTGTCCTGCGCATCTGCAGCCACTAGTCAGAGTGGTCCCTGAAGCCCCCAGGTGTCGCTTCGCTCCCTTGCCACAGAGACCTTGACTGATTGCGGATCGTAAGACCTTGTCTCTGCCCAGAGAGTCTCTGTGGTGCAAACCCACAAAGGAAGGATGGTCCCACAGGTCAAGCGCAAGTCTGCAGAATTGCCTCCCTTGTGGGTTATGCATGCCTCGCCCAAGGGGCGGAAAAAAGCAGTGGAGATAAGTGGCGGTTTTAAAGATACTCCATGCCATGGAGTTCCCTCACGCAGCACTGTGGAGCACTTTCCCTGGTTGGCCAGCTTTCCCCCGTTGCCTCTTAAATACCTCTGTTTGTGCCTGCTTTTAATCATACTGTGATTTGCTGTTGTTCCCCAAGCACAGAGCACTTTCATGCTGGGGTATTGCATTCCAATGTGTCGCTTCTGTGGGCTCCCTCCCTTGGCAGCCCTTGTCTTCGGATATCACTCTGAGCATTCCCACTCCACTTTACCTCTTTGCTGATGCTTTTCTTCCCCCATAGAAATCCAGAAGTGTGTAATATTACATTCCAGGTTGATTTAATGGGTGCTCACAGTGTTGTTTCAGACCCTTTGAATTGAGGACACCTACTTTTCCGCCATCTTGCCCCTCCTCCAGAAAATAACTATTAAATAACATTTCTCTAAAAGCTGAGAAAATGATGAATACCACTTAAGTTCAAGACATTCAAGAGTGTGTGTATGTATATATGTTTATATATACTTATATAATACCAGACCTACCTTTTAGTTACTTCTGGTCATAGCCTCTTTCATTAAATTAAATGCAGTTTTAGGTTCTATATCAATCCCCATTTAAAATGAGACACGATATATCCCTTTAGCATAGTTAGTGTGAAGTAAGTTCTTTGTGGAAGAGTCCAAGGATTGGTGCTGACAGCCATGAATTTTTTTTCAAGTTGTTTATAATCTACTTGGATAATACATACATTTTTGAAACTGGTTAGATCTCAGGTAGAACATATAAAATTTTGTTTTGTTTTGTTTGTAGAATGTAGTATAACATTTTATCTTTATATTTGGGAAAAATAAAAGTGGACTTGGATGTAATATATGAGAAAACCAATAATTTGTCTTTAACCTGAAGCTGTAGTATTCTTGCCACTACTTATTTTTCGTAATCGTGTGACTTTGTGTAATCAACAGGATCTTCTCAGTGACTTTTCAGTTGTTATTTTGATCTCAATGTCATTGTAACTAGTGCATCTACCTTTAGCTTTACTGAAACTATAAAAGCATTTTTTTATACTTGGAAAGCCAAAAATAATGATAAGAGAACATGATGACCCAGCAAAAATTGTCTCAATATAGTATCATTTGTATCTAAGTGTATTACAATAAGACTCTAAAACAATGTAGGTTGTATGGTAGAGTCTTAACTAAAAGTATCGTTAAACAGAATATTTTTATTTATCCTGATATGTGTCCTCAACTGATTCAAAGATGGCTACCTAATCACCCACCCTCTTCTTTATCCATTCATCAGCCAATGGGTGTTTGGGCTCTTTCCATAATACAACTATTGTTGATAATGCTTCTATAAACATCAGGGTACATGTACCCCTTCAAATCTGTATTTTGGTATCCTCTGGGTAAATACCTAGATATGCAATTGCTGAGTTTTAGGGTACTTCTATTTTTAACTTTTTGAGGAACCTCCATAGTATTTTCTAGAGTGGCTGCACTAGTTTGCATTCTCACTAATAGTGTAAGAGTGTTCCCCTTTCTGTGCATATCCCCCACCATCTGGTCTTTCCTGTGTTGTTAATTTTAGCCATTCTGGCAGACGTGAGGTGATATCTCATCACAGTTTTGATTTGTACTTCCCTGATGATGGTGATGTTGAGCATTTTTTCATGTGTCTATTAGCCATCTGTGTCTTCTTTGAAAAAAAAATGTCTATGTCTTCTGCCCTTTCTTAACTGGATTATTTGTTTTTTGGGTGTTGAGTTTGAGAAGTTCTTTATAGATTTTAGATACTAACTCTTTATCGGATATGGCAATTGCAAATATGTTCTCCCATTCTGTAAGCTGCCTTTTAGTTGTGTGGATTGTTTTCTTCACTATACAGAAGATTTTCATGTTGATGAAATCCTAGTAGTTCATTTTTGCTTTTGTTTCTCTTGCCTCAGGAGATATGTCTAGAAAGAAGTTGCTATGGTCGAGTTCAAAGAAGTTACTGAATGTGTTCTCCTTTAGGATTTTGATAATTTCCTCTCTCACATTTAGGTCTTTCATCCCTTTTGAATTTATTTTTGTGTATGGTGTAAGAAAGTGGTCCAGTTCCATCCTTTTATACCATGTTGCTGTCCAGTTTTCCCAACACCATTTGTTGAAGTGAGTGTCTTTTTTCTATTGGATATTCTTAACTGCTTTGTAAAAGATTAGTTGACCATAGAGATGAGGGTTCATTTCTGAGTTTTCTATGCTGCTCCAAGCATCTGTGTGTCTGTTTTGTGCTAGTACCATACTGTTTTGATGACTGTAGTTTTGTAATATAATGAAATTGAGAAATGTGATAACTTTCCTTTTCTTTTTCAAAATGGCTTTGGCTATTTGGGGACTTTTGTGGTTCCATACACATTTTAGGATTGTTCTAGTTCTGTGAAAAATGCTCTTGATATTTTGATAGGGTTTGCATTAAATGTGTAGGCTACTTGGGTGCTATAGACATTTTAAGTAAAAACTTGAAACTAAAGAAAACTTTTAAATAGATAGATGATAGATAGATGTTAGATAGACAGATAAATAGATAGATGATAGATAGATAGATAGATAGATAGATAGATAGATAGATAAAATGAAAACAAGACAATGTTCTCTGGCAACAACTTCCAAAAAATAACCCTAGTGTATGGAAATGTATCCAGCCCATGTATGTCTTGTATATGTTCATCAGTGCAATAGAATCGGTAGAAAATTATGTGACTGTTTTTGGAAACTTTAATATAAAGCAATTCCATGATATTTCCAGAAAAAAAAAATAGAGCAATTGCATGGTTGGGGGAGAAGAAAGGATATAAACTTATCTTTTATTTTTACTATTTTTTTGAATTCTGTAATATGTGTATATATAATTATTCAAAAAAATTTTGAACAAAAACTTTTCCATTAAGGAATGTCAAATAAAATAAGATAAAATGAAATAAAATGAAATATTTAGTACTATAATATGCATTAACACGATAAAACTTATAAACATCTCTGCAAAATATAGTAAATCTCATTTGGTAGCAGACATCAGACTTCCAAGGAAGATTTGACACAAAAGTGAATTCTTAAGATCTTCTTATCTCAGTCATAAATCACCTTTGAAATATCTATTATTTTGGATTATTCATGTCAAAGGTAGAAACAGATTGCATGAAAAGAAATATAAGTTGTGTGTTTTCTTTTAAATCAATTAGGTATCAATTAGGGTACCTTTCATGGCTGAACAGATGACTATGTTTAATGAAGCTTAGACTCTCAATTTAAGCTCACTTACTTTAATGGGTTGTTTATGCTGATTTTCTATAAGGCTCGAGGAGACTTAAAAGAATTGAAAAAGAAAACAGTAATTGTTATTTCAATGATAATGTTACTTTGCCACTAAAGTGTTAAATTGACTTTAAAAAAAATATTTATCTGACAGAGAGAGGGTGAGAGCAGCATGAGGGAAGGCAAAAGGAGAGAGGAGGAAAGAATCTCAAGCAGACTCCCAGCTGAGAGTGGAGCTTGATGCAGGGCTCCATCTCTCCACCCTGCGATCATGATCTGAGTATTAATTGAGAGTCAGATGCTTAACTCACTGAGTCACCCAGATTGACATTTTTTTGCTATTTTCTGATATTTTTAAAAAGGCAGAGCCTGCAGACAAATTACATGTGTTGATTATTTAAAAAAAAAAAAAAGGGCAATGCTTTTATAAATCTCTTTGAGCACTGAGAATTTTCAGTTCTCATTTCAATGAGTTATCGTTTCAATGAGTTATAGTTTCCCAGACCATGGCCCGCAGATGGCAATCTAGTTATCTAAGAGATAAGAGGAATTAATCATAATAGTTTAATGTGGAAAATAAGTACATAATCACAAATGGAAATTTGATTTGCATTTCTTTAGCATACTATAGCATTTCTATTTACACCTGTCTTATTGTGGCCATTGATCATTATCTAATTGATAAAATTAATTAACAAAAAGATTTTACCTGAAAGTTCTTTTTCTTCTCCTCCTCTGTGTCCCTCTCCCTTCTCCTTTTATCTTAGTTGGTAGACTTCTGTGTTTGTTGAATAAGAAATAAAAATGCTCAAGACTGCTATGCTCTGTGTTCACCTTTTTAAAAGGTCAAATCAAACTTTTTTTTTTTAAAGATTTTATTTATTTGACAGAGAGAAACACAGCCAGAGAAGGAACACAAGCAGGGGGAGTGAGAGAGGGAGAAGCAGGCTTCCCGCCGAGCAGAGAACCCGATGTGGGACTTGATCCCGGATCTCCAGGATCATGACCTGAGCCGAAGGCAGTCGCCCAACCAACTGAGCCACCCAGGCGCCCCTCAAATCAAACTCTTAACAAGAATAACAAAGTCTTTGTCTAAACAGAAACTGAACTCTGAGTTTTGTAGACTATCATGTAAAATATTTATTGACAAGACCAGGTTGAGCATTTTAGTTACAATTTACAGGTCATTGGCTTCTTTATTATAGCCATCTGTGAGTAATGTATTTTCTAATAAGAAGGCACCTACTAGCCAAGCTAAAAATGTGAGAACTGCAGTTTACCTATGACTGCAGTGTTTGAATACACATTTAATAAACATTTGCATTCCATTGTGATCTTTCTCAACAGAATTAGTTTCAACTGGGAAAGGAACAAGAAGATAGAACAACTAGAGGAAAGGAAGAATTTAAACATCCTTTACCAAAATATCTTGCTGATATAAACTGTTCAGGCATTCAAAACAGGTAGTAATTTCTTTAATGTAGTAACCACAATTGTGACTGGTACCAAATCCTTCAAGAGGAATTACCAGCCGTAATGGCTCATGTGGTATAAAACAATAACTGAATGATTATAACAGTTCCATCTAACTTAGAAGTTACAAAATGAAGGCAGATTTGGGTTGACAGCAAACTGCTGAAATTAATAAGCTTCTATTATTTTCTGTAAAAGAGTAACAAAAAATACATATAATACATATATGATATATATACAAAAATATATCGTATACTATATACCTTATATGTATATATATCTTATAGAATATATAACTGAATATATATCTGTTATATATTTTTACACATATATCATATTTCAGTTATATATTAATTATACATATCATTGTATTTATATACACTAGGTAATATACATTTCAATTGGTTAGTCATTTAAGATTGATAACTAGTTTGACAAATTTCACAAAATTAAGAATTTTGATGCTTAGAAAATCATTATCAGTACCTTACTTAAACTAAAGGCAAATTGTTATAAAACTTAACATGTATAAAATACCACAAACTTTATAGATATTGTTTTATTTAATTTTACATGCTTTAATTTCAGATAGTTTTATAATTCCAATTTACCAATGAGAAAGCCAAAGCTTGAGTTTTTTTCTGTTATCCAGCTTGTTAGAGATGGAGCACAGAAGTTTTACTATGTTACAGAGAAGTCTCTTACATGTAGTTTATAAACATTATTTAATTGAATAGAATGTTCATAGTTCTTTAAAAAAACTTATATTCAATCATCCAGATATTAATTTTCTTGTATTGGTTTTAGGCTTTTTCCTTCTCCCTACTTGGTTTTCTCTTTCCTAACATTTGAACATTTTGGAACTCATTAACCTCCTGGGGAGTCTTTGGGAGAAACAACTAAGCAAATCAAAGGAAGTGTCATTTTGCCACTCACTAGAAATCAGAGTGACAAAGAGGCTGATGAGTTCTTTGTGGATCCATCTATTGAAAAATTTTGGTGTCTGATAAGTATTTTTAGGAGAGACTTATAGCCATTATACACAGGAAAGTAAATAGACCGTTAACCACATCACACTCTCCTAAAACAAATAATTTCTATGAGAAGTCATTTTTTAGAAAAAGTTCTCTATCCCCTTACCCCCACATGCACTAATATTATATTGCTATATAAAGTGATTTTATATGTCACATTTATTTTTCTTCCAAAATGTAGTTTTTAGTTCAATTACTTCAACAAATGTTTATTAAACATTCTTTATTGTATTTTTATGTTAGAGACCAAAAATAAATAAAATACAAGTAACCAAGAAGAATTTGAATATAATATTATAGTACTTTTCATTAAAATACCTTTAAATGAGTTGCTAAATAGGATAATGTGGACATTTCTGAAGAGAGGACTCTATGGTAAGAAATAGTAAGCTTCTTAGCTTAAACCTGAAGAATAAGTAAATGTTTGCATATTTAAAAGGGATGAAAAGAGCAGGAAAAAGGAAGGGGCCTATTTCAGGTTTGAGCATATGGGTAAATGATCACACCATTAATTACCCTGGACACTGAAGGAGAATGACTTCAAAGGTGACAAATATGATGAACTCAATTTCAAAAAATAAGTAAATACATAGCTTATATAGCATTTACAATGTGCTGGGCACTATTCATTTGACAGTGATAGTAATAGAAAGGTGGATTATCCCTGAATACTATTAAGCATCTCCAACTGTATGTCCCTAGGAGAGCTAGTAATCTCTCCTTTTGCAAACTGTTACCAGCTCACATACAAGCAGATAGTAGATTAGACTCTCCTCACCACTCCTGCTTAAAATTCCTTGCTGCTCAAAGGCAGAAAACCGTTGGGTAGAGCCAACAGAGAGTCTCAAGAAAAAGTAATCAAGACTTTACTAAAGAAGCAAATGGAGAGTTCAGAGTCAGGTCTAGTTTCATTGTTTCTAGCAATAAGCCTGCTGTTTTGATCACATAAAGTAGTAAAAGTCACTTTTTGCAAAGTCTAACCTAAAGTCAAGCTGTCACTTACAAAAATACTTCTAACAAATATATTGCTATAACCATTTTCATATATACTCTAAGTGATGTATTCCATTTTTCTTATCATGTGTCATAGATAATTGTCAATACAGGTTGAATGGTAAAATCCATAACATACCTACTTCTTCATTAAAGAGCCAGTCGTTTTCCTCACTATTTGGTCTTAGACAACTAAAACTTTTTTACCTTAGAGGAGCTAATGTCATCTACCATATAGGACTTAGAGTAAAGTGTGTATGTGTGTGTGTGTGTGTGTGTGTGTGTGTGTGTGTGTGTGTGTTTAGCCTAGAACAGTGCTTTTGAAATAGAAGTGCAGTAATTTTTTTCAATTATTGTTATAAGGATGTCAAATAACAAATCGATACCAAATTCCTATTTATGAGATAATTAAATGTAAATAACATCATATTAAATCTTCTAATCTATGGCTTCTAACACTTTTTACTGCAACCTATACTAGACAGTATATTTTACATGAACCAGCAAGCATACACACAGACATGTGTAAGAAAAATTTCATTTAATAATATCTGTACTACCTAATGTATATTTTAATATTTCTATTATGTCTCATTTTTAAAATGGTAGTAACATTTATTAAATGGTTTTTATGTCCCCTAATGGGTCACAGCCCTCAATTTAAAAAAAAACAGAGCTCTTAAGTTCTGTTGACTATTCAGTTCTTTGTGTTTATTGCCGTAGCTCTTTCATAATCAAATGATCACTATTTCTCAAAATCTGAGTTTGTCATCCAGTTCCCATAACAGCCTCATGTAGCTATTAAATTTAAAAAAATTGAACCAACAAAGTACTTAGCTTTTGAAAAAAAACCCACAATTGCTGACATCAGATTAAATTATATTTTTATCATTTTTGAAATGGGTGGAAGGTTTCTCATAATATTCACAGCTCACTGTTTTGAATAATATATATTGTTATCACCTTTGACCACAGAGCACAACTGGATGGAAAAAGATTACTGGTAAACATGTTTCCACTGTTGTTACAATAAGCCTGCTCTATTATATATTTTAATGTGCATTGTCACTATCTATGATTTTTGTCATTATACTGAAATTCAGTTGTAGCTGTGAAAAAATATTGAAGTCAAATGTAATATTTTGAAAGGTCAGCTTGTTTAAATCTCAAGTCTCTTGTTGTAAATGGGATATTACTGATCAAGGATGGAAGGAATTAAATTGCAACTGTATCTAGCTGATAGGTTTATGAAGCTCTTCATCAGTTTCACTTTGGGATATGGCATCAGAGATGGCAACAAGTAACACAAACATTCTGCCAGAGATTTCATCACAGTAATAATGGCATCTCCAGTTTGTTCAAGTAGTCAATAAAAAACAAGAGGATTTTGGATTTATAAAAACACAAAGATTTGTCAAGAGTTTATATAAATAATTGGTAACAAAAATAAGAAAATGTAATGCGTGAACACTGATGGGTTTATCTTGAATTATGAGCCATATTGATACATTTGTCATTAATTTGATTCTAAAGATATTTGGAAAAGGGACTGGCATTTCTTTTTCACTCCTCTATAAGAACAATTCTAAAAATACCATCTTATATTTCTTAAAATATTTGTGAATCTTACTGAAAAAGATATATTCTTTGATTAAGAAGAAAGGGATCCAATCGGTCAAGTGATCTGATCTGTTCATCAAATTTAAACTTTTCAGCCATTTCTTAAACCTGGGCTATTCTTTCCTCATTCTTCCTGTTTTACTCATTTTTCCTCCTTTTCTACCCCATTAGACCGTTAGAAGATCATTGAGATTCTAGTGAAATGCTGAGAAACAGCCGCTCCATTCTGGTGTGGCCATGATAAGCTGATTTGTATCATAGTGTAATAAAAGCCCAGCTACAGAATGGAGAGGATAAGAAGAGATGTGTCAGTTCGGCCAAACCAGTATAGATTGTTATACCTCTTCTCTCATTATATTTACATGTCTGAGCACACATGGTCAAAAATATTGACAAAAAGTCATCATATATTGCCAGATTTGACATATAAAACACCCATATAGAAATATTATAATTAAATTTTCAAACAATGACAAGGGAATTGCTAATGCATTGAAGGATATATGGTTGCTTTTGTAATAACTTAAATTTTGCAATGACATACATTTACTTAGTGGCAGAAAGCAACACAGATTTACTGCCTCTTAGTTCTAGAGTTCAGAAGTCTGATACAAGTCTCATTGGGCTAAAACAAAGGTGTTGGCAAGACTGTTGTTTCTTTTAGGAGATTCGTAGGGATAATCCATTTCTTTGCCTTTCTAGAATCCAGTCTGCATTCCTTGACTTGTGGCCCCCCTTCTTTCATCTTCATTACCTGAAATGACAAGTTGAGCCCTTCACAAATTTTATCACTCTGGCCTGTTCTTCTCTCTCTTTTCCATTTTTAAGAATATTTTAGATATAATCGTATAATCCAAAATAATCCCCCATCTCAGAGTCAGCTGATGAACAACATTGATTATATCTACAACTTTAATTACCTTTGCCCATGTAACATACATGTATAGGTTCCAAAATTAGAGTATGAACATTAGCTGGGTGGAGGAGGAAGTTATTCTGCCTACTACAAAGAGAAAGAAGCATAGGTATAAGAAAAAACACATTTTACATCATACTTCCCTGGAAAAATATATAGATAGGAAGAATGTTGCATAATATTTTCAACTTCTGTAAGGGAAAGAAAATCAGGATTAGATTTTATATACAGTAAAAGTTAATGTGAAGGTATAACAAATATAATTTTAGACATAGAGGTTTTCAGAATGTCTCCTCTAAAAATTATCTTAGAAATACTTAAAGAATAAGAAAAAAATAATTGTGAAATAATTCTTTAAAAAATAGAAAATAGGAGCAACCTGGTCACGCAGTTGGTTAAGGTCTAACTCTTGGTTTTGACTTTCGTTGTGATCTCAGAGTTGTGAGATTGAGCCCCATGTTGAGCACTATACTCATGGAGTCTGCTTCAAGTTCTCTCTCCTGCTTACTCTCCCCTACATGCTTGGGCTCTCTCTCTCCCTCTAAAATGGATAAATAAATCTAAAAAAACAAAGTGTTAAAAAGAAACAATAGTAAATAATGGTGAGTAAATAAATTTGTAAAGGTATTGTCCTGTGGGGTAGCAAATAATTAAAAAGCAATATATCTCTAGCCACTTTGGGCTGGTTACATTTAGATTTTTATTTTTATTTGTTTAATTTAATTTTAAATTCAAATGCAGGCATTGCAAACTATAGCCCATGGCCCATAGTGGGCCAAGTTTGACCACACTCATTTTTTTATGAGTTATTTATGGTTGCTTTCATGCTATAATGGGAGAGTTGAGTATTTTGACAGAGACTGTATAGTCCACAGAACTGAAAATATTTACTTATCTTGCCCTTTACAGAAAAAGTTTGCTATTGATGTAAATTAAAAGGGAAATAGTCATGTCCTTAAAACTGAGAAATAAATCAAAAGTGGTGGAAAAAAAATGGTGGGGCGCATTAAAGCAAAACAAAGAAAAGTATTTAACTTAAATTCACTCACTTACTGTTAGAAAACTGGTATTTAGAAAATTTAGTTCAGGATTCAACACAGAAAGAAGATAATGGTTAAATAAAATTTGCTGGATGATTACCAAGGAATTCAATAAGAAATGAAAACATTGAACTAGATGTGCATTCAGCAAGTTAGACAGGTTTTAAAAACATAGATTTTTTAAAAAATGCACTATGAAATCTATAACAAAATATAATTGATATAAGTTGAAACACAGATCCAAAACACCAGTGAATATTTTAAGTGATTATATAAAAAATATATATGTATGTATATTTGTATATATATATTTATATGTATATATGTGTGTATATATTATATATATCTTTTAATTTTAATATATTATATATTTTTTAATTTTAATTTAATTCCATATATACACACATATATACACACACATATAAAATCAACCATAAAAAGTTTAATGCATGTTATTGGGTATATAACATTAGAGAAAAATTTAGGATTTTTTTTTTGCAGTTTACTAGATTTTAAAATAACTATAATTATTAAAATTACATATATGTTATGACCATAAATTATGATATATTTTAGACAAAGTTGATTTTGCTCTAAGTCCAACATAGAAATGTTAGAAAAAAATGTAACTTTTAAAAATATTAATCCATAACAAACCTAGAAACAAAGTGAAAAGTCTTAGTTTCTGAAACAGAGAGTGGATTTTAAGACAGAGCCACAAATTTATCTGATGCTTTGACAACTTAAGGCTGAGGAAGACCAGACATAGACATAATATCTGGGGATTGAAATAGTCAAAATCCATATGGTGACTATAAGGGCACATCCATTTAGGAAGCTGACACCTTCTTTCCCTTAGTAGCTCCATTTTGTTTTCTAATTGTCAATGTATCAACTGTTCTCTGTGAAATACACCAGCACTTACTTTTCTAATTTACTACCTTCTTCATGTCTCTTCCTCACCAAAAAAAACATAAAATAATTTCTGTTAAATGTAGAATTATATCACCCCAGTGCTGTATAATTCATACTTCTTTTAGGATACAAGAATTTTAGAGATGTCATTATTTTTCAGTTGTATTGATTGCCTCTGCTTCTGCACTTATGAGTAACTTGGCACTGTGAGGAATACACCTGTTCCACCACAACTAGATTTTAGAAATAATGAAGTCTTAGAAACATTTCTGGTATTGTAGGATGTAGGAGAAATATAAAGAGACACCAACTTGCACAAACACAAAAAGAGAACACAGACTAAAAATGAGAACTGAACCTCCAGAGAATCTTGGAGGTGACTGGAGTGTTTAGAAGTAGACAAATTTTATGGTAAATTGAAGTAGGAATGCCATCTATCAAGACAGGAATAGCCTAGACACTGACTCGGCTACTAGAAATAAATGAGACACAAAAGTGGGGAAAACACAAGAGTAGAAAAAGAGAGTGTTAGAGAGCTCCAGTCAGCTGGATTGTCATACCAAAATGCCATAGACTGGATTGATTAAACAACAGACATTTATTTGTCACAGTTCTGAAGGCTGGGAAGTCCAAGATCAAGGTGCAGGGGGATTTGGTGCCTGGTGAAAGCCCTCTTCTGTATTAGCAGATGGCTGCCTTCTTTTGTCCTCACATGCCAGAAAGAGGGAGAGGGATTTCTTTCATATCTTTTCTTCTAAGGACACTAATCTAATAATGAGAGCTTCATCCTCATAGCTTCATTATTTTCCAAAGTCCCTGTGGGTTTTTTTAATGTTATTTTTTAAATTTAAATTCAATTAATTAACATAATATGTTACTGGCTTCAGAGGTAGAGATCAGTGATTCATCAGTCTTATATAATAACCAGTGTTTGTTACATCACATGTCCTCCTTAATGTCTATCACCCAGTTACCCCATTCCCTCATCCCCCTCCCCTCCAGCAACCCTGTTTGTTTCCTGTGATTAAGAGTCTTTTATGATTTATCCCCTCTGGTTTCACCTTCTTTTATTTTTTCCTCTCTTCCCCTATGATCCTCTGTTTTGTTTCTTAAATTCCACATATCAGCGAGATCATATCATAATTGCCTTTCTCTGATTGACTTCTTTTGCTTAGCATAATACCTTCCAGCTCCATCCACATCTGTGTAAATTAAAGATTAATTTTTTATGGCTGCATAATATTCCATTGTATATGTATTGTATATATGTATGTGTTAATGGACATATGGGCTCTTTCCATAGTTTGGCTATTGTGGACATTGTTGCTATAAACATTGGGGTGCAGATGCTCCTTAGGATCACTACATTTGGGATGCAAGGGTGATCTGTCTGTAGCATCTGTCACCCCAATCATCACCAGGGTTGATTGAGCTGATCTACTGGTGAAGCAGGTGTCCTCTTCCTCCCTCACTGCTCCATGTGCTTCCCTCCCAAAGCTCCTTGCTCAGTTGAAGAGGACAACCTTCCCCGATAGAGGAGAGGACCATTTTTTTAGTCAAGGGTATATGAGTATTTGTGTTTGCCTGCTAGAACCTCCAAACAAACGCTCAAGCATCACTACATTTGTATCTTTGAGGTAATACCCAGTAGTGCAATTGCTGGGTCATAGGGTAGCTCTATTTTCGACTTAATGAAGAACCTACACACTGTTTTCCAGAGTGGCTACACCAGCTGCATTCCCACCAACAATGTAAGAGGGTTCCTCTTTTTCTGCATTCTCACCAACATCTGCCATTTCCTAATTTGTTAACTTTAGCCATTCTGACTGGTGTGAGGTGGTATCTCATTGTGGTTTTGACTTGTATTTCCCTGATGCTGAAGGATGTTGAGCATTTTTTTCATGTGTCTGTTGGCCATTTGTATAACCTCTTTGGAGAAATGTCTATTCATGTCTTTTGCCTATTTCTTGATTGGATTACTTGTTCTTTGGTGTTGAGTTTGATACTAACCCCGTATCTGTAAGACATCTGCAAATATCTTCTCCCATTTCATGGGTTGCCTTTAAGTTTTGATGACTGTTTTCTTGCTGTACAAAAGCTTTTTATCTTGATGAAGTCCTAATAGTTCACTTTTTTGCCCTTGTTTCCCTTGCCTTTGGCGATGCTTCTAGGAAGAAGTTGCTGCAGCTGAGATTGAAGAGGTTGCTCCTGTGTGCTCCTCAAGGATTTTGATAGAATCCTGTCTTACGTTTATGTCTTTCAACCATTTTGAGTTTATTTTTGTGTATGGTGTAAGGAAATGTTCCAGTTTTATTTTTTTTGCATGTGGATGTCCAATTTTCCCAACACCATTTGTTGAAGAGATTCTTTTTCCATTGGGTATTCTTTCCTGCTTTATCAAAGATTAGTTGACCGTAAAGTTGAGTGTCCATTTCTGGGCTCTCTATTCTGTTGCATCGATTTGTGTATCATTTTTGTGTCAGTATCATACTCTCTTGGTGATCACAGCTTTGTAATAGAGCTTGAAGTCTGGAATTATGATGCCACCAGTTTGGGTTTTCTTTTTTCAACATTCCTTTGTCTATTTGGGGTCTTTTCTGGTTCCATACAAATTTTAGGACTTTTTTTTCTAGCTTTGTGAACAAAGTTGATGGTATTTAATAGACATTGAATGTGTAGATTGCTCTAGGTAGCATAGAAATTTTTAATAATATTTGTTCTTCCAATCCATAAGCATGGAACGGTTTTCCATTTTTTTGTGTCTTCCTCAATTTCTTTCATGAATGTTCCATGGTTTTCTGAGTACAGATCCTTTGCCTCTTTGGTTAGTTTTATTCCTAGGTATCTTACAGTTTGGGGTACGATCGTAAATGGGATCAATCCTTAATTTCTCTTTCTTCTGTCTCATTGTATGTGTATGGTTTCTGTGCATTGATTTTTATATCCTGCCACATTGCTGAATTCCTATCTGGGTTCTAGCAATTTTGGGGTGAAGTCTTTTAGATTTTCCACATACAGTATTGTGTCATCTGCGATGAGTGAGAGTTTGACTTCTTTGCTGATTCAGATGCCTTTTATTTCTTTTTGTTGTCTGATTGCTGAGGCTAGGACTTCTAGTACTATGTTGAACACCAGTGGTGATTGTGGACATTCCTGCTATGCTCCTGACTTTAGGGGAAAAGCTTTCAGTTTTTCCCCATTGAGAATAATATTTGCTGTGGGCTTTTTATAGATGGCTTTTATGATATTGAGGTATATTCCTTCTATCACTACACTGTGAAGAGTTTTAAACAAGAAGGAATACTATACTTTGTCAGATGCTTTTTCTGCATCTATGTAAAGGTTCATAGGTTCTTGTCCTTTCTTTTATTTATGTAGTGTATCACACTGATTGATTTGCAGATGTCAAACCATCCTTGCAGCTTAGGAGTAAATCCCTCTTGGTCCTAGTGAGTAATCCATGTAATGTACTATTAGACCCTATTGAAAAGCCCCCATCTTTAATACCATATTGGAGGTTAGAGCTTCAGCATAGGACTTTTTTTTTTAAGATTTCATTTATTGTCAAAGAGAGAGAGAGAGAGTAAAAAAAAAAAAAAAAAAAAGGAGCACAAGTAGGGGGAGCAGCAGGGAGAGAAGCTGGCTCCCTGTTGAGCAAGGAGCCAGACTGGGACTTGATCCCAGGACCCCAGAATCGTGACCTGAGTTTAAAGCAGGCACTTAATTGACTGAGTCACCCAAGTACCCCTCAACATTTCTCTGTGTAATGTAGCTAAAGCAAAGAAAAAAGCAGAGCTAAAAAAGACTTGCAAGATGCATTAACAAGTTTAATAATCAGCAATTAGAATATGCTAAGATAGACATATTTTTTAGAATTACATATTTTTTTCAAGTACACATAGAATATCTATAGAAGTGTATTTTGTTCTTGGTAATAAACAGAATCAAAAATTGTCAATGAGTAAGCAAACAGAATGTTCACTTCAGAAAAGAAAAAAGGGCTAATAAAAGCAAAAGGAACTCATGAGTCTCATGAGGATTCAAGCAAATGCACCTCACAATATTTTTAACTATTTGTTCTAAATGAAAAATTTGAAAACTTGATGTTTTTGAGAATATGTAGATAGGATATTTTGTTTTTTGTACATTACTCGTGAAACTGTAATTTGTACAATTAAGACAGTAGTTTAGACAATAGTTTTATATAGCCTTTGTAAAGTCACAAATTCATCTCGTTTTATCATCCTACTCCTCTAGTCCTATGCATATACTATAGTATTTATTTTATAGATTACTTGTTTTCCAAATAATAAAAAAAACACGTCTGCCAATGCAGATAATTTTACGTTTTGCTTTCTGATTTTTACACCTCTTATAGTCAATTTACTTTCAGTGTAATTATTTATGTGGCTGGATTTCAGTCGGCCATTTTGCAATTTGTTTACTGCTTATGTCACCTGTTTCTTCTTTCTTTCTTTCTTTCTTTTTTTTTTAATGTCTGCCAGCCCTGGAATTAGTTGACTTTGTTTTTGTAATTTCATTTAAATCTCTTTTCACCTTTTGTCTGTTTGTTTTGCCATTTCAAGCCTGTGCTTAATTAAATTATTATTATTATTTTTTAGAATAAACATTGATTTGTATGCCACTAAAGAAGTAGTACAGAGGGACCTTATACACTTTATTCAGATTCCTAAAATGACTGCATCTTACAACCTATAGCACATCAAAATTAAGATACTGACATTGATGCAGGCAAAATAGAGAACAATTCCTTTATCAAAGATTATTCTTGCTAGTTTTCAAAGCCAGGTGTTTCCCCTCTTTTCTCCTCTCCTGTGCATAACTCCTATCGATCAATGTCTGATTTGTTCTTTTCTTCTCCACTTCTGTAATTTAGACATTTCAAGAATGTTATATAAATTATTTGACATAATTATATTATTTGACATAATTATCTAGAGATTCATCTCAATTTTATATGTTTGTTTCTTTTTATTGGTGAGTAATATTCCATGATATAAATACTGAAATTTGTCTAGCTATTAAACTGTCAAAAGATATTTGGGCTGTTTCCAGTTTGAGGTTATCCTAAATAAAGCTAATATGCATAGATATGCATAGATCTTTGTGAGAACATATTTTTTTATTACTGTGAGATCTGTTGGCTTTATAGCTATAGTTCTTTGCATTATTTTTAGAGATTTCTCAGAGATTATGGCATCTATCACTAAAATTTTTCACTCTACTTTGAATTTATACTGTACTACATCACATAAAATGAGGAAAATTTGAAATCTTATGATTATATTTTCACTGTCTTGTGTGCATCATATCATCACCTTATAAATCCCACAATTCAGTGCTATATTCTAATGCAATCTTATGTATTTAAAATAAATTATAAAAAATATAGATTAAGAATGACTTTCATCACTTTTTATATTTGATTATCCAACTGATATCACTTCTGTTTAGCCTTTAGCATTACTTTGTGCAGGCCTGCTGGTAACACATTCTTTGTTTTCTTTTTCTGAATGTATCTTTATTATGCCATTCTTATAATAAGGTATTTACCATGGATATAGAATTATGGGGTTGATCTTTTTCTTTAGAGACCATAAAGAGGGACGCCTGAGTGACTCAGCTGGTTAAGCAGCTGACTTCAGCTCAGGTCATGATCCTAAGGTTCTGGGTTCAAGTTCCACATCCAGCTCCTTGCTCAGCAGGGACCCTGCTGCTCCCTCTGCCTGCCACTTCCTCCGCTTGTGCTCACTTTCTCTCTCTGATTAAAAAAATAATAATAATAAGTGAATAAACAACAAATAAAAACTCTAACAATACTGTTTGAATGTCTTGTCCCCTCTACATTTTTGGATAATAAATCAGAAGTCTCTTAAGACAGTGTTACTCTGTTTCTATTATGTCCCTAACCCTTCCCACCTCCCTAGTTGCTTTCAAGATTTTCAACATATTTTTACTTCTCAGCAATTTGATAATGGCATGCCTAGGCATGATTTCTTTGGGTTTGATTCTGCTTAGGATGTGTTCACCTTCTTACATCTGTAAATATATTACTTTCAACAAACTTGAGAAGTATTTTTTTTTCATTTTCCTCTTCTGGAAACTTAAATACATACATACTAGATTTTTTTTATGTAGTTTTCCAGAGGTCCCTGAGACTCTGTTCATTTCTTCTCAATGTATCTACTCTCTCTTCTTCTGATTAGAAATTTATATTGGTTCTTTTTTTTTTAATTCTTCAACTCCTTCCTCTTTTTTTTTTCCTTGAAAATGGGTCAATGTTAATGGTTCTTTGTATGTTGCATACCCTTTCATATTATGGATTGTATCATGAGCCTTATGGATGTTATGTTTGTTGTGAAAAATTAGGATTCTGCTATATTACCCAAAAGAGGTGTATGTATGTCAATTTTTTTTTAAGATTTTATTTATTTTTTGACAGAGAGAAACACAGACAGAGAGGAAACACAAGCAGGGGGAGTGAGAGAGGGAGAAGCAGGCTTCCAAGGAGCAGGGAGCCACATGCAGGGCCTGATCCCTGGACTCTGAGATCATGACCTGAGCTGAAGGCAGAGAGACGTCTAACGACTGAGCCACCCAGGCACCCCTGTATATTTCTTTTTAAAAAAATTTGATCGGCTTTAATATGCAAACTCCTTTTCTTCAGTAGCAGTTAAATTTCAACTTTATCTTAAACTTTCAGAGTTTGTAATGCCCTTTACATGTAGAGATCATGGGTTTTGTTAAAATTTAAGTGAAGTGTATATTCAGAATTTAAGGCTATTCATCTATGGTTCTCTCCTTTCTTGGGCTTTTCATTTCCCAAGTGCTCGGGTCTCCCTGAATTTTTTTCCTTTGATTCTTCAAGCCAGTAAAACTTTGAATTTCTGCCTGAATTCCTGCTAACACTTGAAACACTGACTAGGGCTTGCCCTCATATAAAAATCTCATTCAGTACTGTACTCTAACAAATGTTAATCCCCTTCTATCTTTTGCCTGATTCAGGTAACTCACTAATGAATGATGAACTGAGTCTCAACTTGTAGTTGTGCTCTTTATTTCTACTACTATTGAGTGAATTCCCAGTATGAAATTTTAGGATATTATATTTAGGATCTGTCATGCTAGCAACAAATTAAGAATCATTTATCTTACCTGGAATATATAAGATTAGTTAAAGTGCATCTAAAATATTTTATTTCATGCTAATTTTTTTTCACTGAGTAGTATCAGATAAAATTGTTTCAGTAAACGTGAAGCTATGAAAATGTTTCAATATGTATCAAAGTATGTTCTCATTGTAGAAGAATGAGATATTTTTATAAATATCATTCTATTTATCTTATTTATCATCAGTTGCTTATACTAAAAGTTTATTAGGCAGTTAGTGCAATATTACAGGAATAATATTAGTCCAATAAAAATTTATTCTACCTTAAATCTCTTCACTGTCAGTGAAAGTACGTCTTCATGCAGTCCTTCAACCTAGTTTAGTTGTTATATAGATGAGAAATAATATAGTCAACTCGTTATTTGACTTGAAGGTTTTTTTCTTGTCCTGACTGCAAACTTTTGTCAAGCATATGGACATATTCTAACTCACATGCAGACGAGTTGAGTACATGACATATTTTGCAACATTCCCTCGCATTTCCTTTTCCTTTAAGCATATTTACTTTGAAAGTAAGAAGACTATTAGGTATAGACAGGCACAAATAAATTCCCTAGAAATGAGTATAACAGATGTATGTTAGTGACAGAGCCAATAGATTTGTGATACATCTTCTCCACAGCATTATAGTGATGAGATACTGCTTACTAGTACTAACACCCCAAATAAATAGTTACTGCCACCTTATGGCAGGCATGGACCAGATTGTTAAAAAGTCAAATAATTTCTTTAATTATATAATTACCAAGAATTTTGAATATGGTCATTACCATGATTATCATTTCAATGTATTGATTTTTAGCTTGTAGTCATTGATACAAGCTTTTTTCATATCTAATATTAATTTCTGTGTAAAATTGTTCTCTATTCTAATTTTGGATAAATGTGTTTACATATTTATTAGCTAAAGTCTAAGCCCCTGATTATTGAAAATGCATGTCCAAAATTTTGAAAAAATATATAATAATTATTATTACTACAATTATAATAGTAAACCAAGATTCATGTTGGCAATTACACTATGCCCCTAGGAGGAAATATGCTTTTTAATAGCTAAATTTTTACGTTGACAAATTTAGTTTACTTTCTGCTCACCCTAAAACATCTCTCTACTTCTCTTGCACATCCCTTTGTGATGTTCACCACCTTTATATTACAACCCTAACATACTAATTGTAGTTATTATAAATCATTGACATTTGCAAAATCTGCACCATATCTAAATCTTGCTATGATTCTTGCTTTGTTATTTGTCTGTACAGATTTTTTTTCTTGGCTTTTCTCATGCCTTGTAGTTTTTTTTTTTTTTCTAAGTCAGAATGATGTATCTAGTAATAGGAACTGAGGTAAATAGGCCTTTAATGTGAGATTTTATGTTTATGTAAGAAGGAGTCTGATAGAACTTTTTGGTGTTTGACATCTTTTATGGACTCATAAAAGATGAGGGTTCTATCTATCTATCTATCTATCTATCTATCTATCTATCTATTTATCTGTCTATCTTTCCCCTCTACCCTGTATCTGAGCAAGATGACAAGAAAGGCTGATTCACCCTCGTTTTATACTGGTAGAAGATTCAAATCACTCACTGAATGTGCCCAGGAAACCTCACTCTGGTTGCCCTCCTAACCACAATAAAAACCCTCAAGCCAAGTCTTCTTTTCTCCTTCTAGATTTCAAAGTAATGGTTTGCCTTTTGAACTCAATTTTCTTATAAGGCCAAGAAAAGTCTTTGACTTTCAGTTTCTTCAGTTTCGTTTTTATGTTTCTGGTCAGGATGGGAATAATTTCCAAAGTCTCTACATGACAGACTCAAAATGGAATTTCTCCCTATATACACTTTATAAATTACTATAAAATGTTAAAAAAATACTGCATTTATATTTATTTTACACTCCCTAGTTCTCTGACTTGTACATACTGACACTTGATAAATATTTTTGAGTGACAGAAAATACTACTCATGCTAAAACTTATAAGAAATGCCATATGTGAGGAGCATCTGGCTGGTTCAGTCAGTTGAGTGTCCAATTCTTGATTTTGGCTCAGATCATGATCTCAGGGTCCTGTGATTGATCCCAGCATTGGGCTTGGTGCTCAGTGGGAGGTCTGCTTGAGGACTCTCTCTCTCTCTCTCTCACCCTCTGTGCCCTCACAACACTCACACATACACCCTCTCAAATAAATAAGTAAATCTTGAAAACAGAAAGAAGAAATGCCATATGTGAGCTGATGTCAGAGATTCATTTTCTCTAGATATTCTGAACTATCTAAAAGTCAGTGTATCCAAACCATGGTACCAGATGAAGTGCTTCACAATTTGTAGTTTTATAGACATATCATTTTCTGGCTCCATTTCTTCACTCTCTTTAACTCTGAGTTGTCCTCTTTCAGAACAATTCCTCTTGCCCTAAGTTTTCACAAAATCTCAAACATTTGAAATTTTGTTTCTTGCTACTTCCTCTATCAGAAATATTCTTTTTTTCTGACAAATTTTTATTCATTCTTCCGGATACAGATTAAATCTCAACCTTTCTAAAAACTATTTATCAGTTTATCTCAGCAATTGATTAATCTCTCTGAAGTTCCATTGAATGTTTATCATCCTTTTGTATGTTTTTTTCCCACATTTCACTTTAATAATTTACATAATTTACTCCGTACCCAGACATGAGAGAGAAAGAGAAAACTGCCCATTTTTTGGTTATAAGAGCTTTGTTCATACTATGAATTCAACAAATGTTTTTTGAATGAGTAATGTTTCGAATTTAAAGCAGACTCTTTTATAATGTATTACTGAATCAAACCAAACATATCTCTAAAAATATTGTTTATACTTTTGATTACTCTTCCCTGTTGTATTTTTCCCCACATGATAAAAGACTTTGAATAATTCAGAATATACAAGCATTAAATATAAACAATATTAAAATATAACAAGGATTTTTATTGTTTCCAGAAAGTCAGTCTAAACCCAATTTGTCAGCAGTAAATGTAAGCTATTTATTTGCCCTGCTGTGACCTCATATAAGTATATGGCATGCAAAAGTGTCTCATAAATTAATATTGGTTCACTAAGGCATTTCCTTTAGAATCCAAATGGTGTCAGTAATGTTGCTCTATTATTGAGTCTTTTGTCCTTTATTATAATTATTAGCCACTTACAATTTAATTGCATTACATGAAATGTTAATAAGTGATTCAGAAGAAACTGTGACCTTTTGAAACCTTCTTGGCTGTTTAGAACATTAGCTGTGATTCTCCAGAGATAATGTGTACAAAGGATAATTCACTAGATATGATAGGCAAATGAGGGACGTGATGAATTTTAAAGGATGTTCTAGGATTACAAAATGTATATTCACCAGAAGCAGAGAACTTCACTTATCTTTAATTCTTCAATATTTAAATGTGCATTTCCCATATTCTTCTATATTTTACTTATTTTGTTGACTGTCTTTATATAAATGTTAGCAATATTTTTTACTTCCCTTTATTATTCATTCACTTATTTATTCATTATTTATTTACTTAGTGTACAAAGGTAAACACCAGAAACAGAACAGTTTAATGGAGAAAATGTACCCATTTTACCGAAAATGGATGCCTGCCACTTTTTGCAGCACTCGCCAACATTTTTGGCTCAGTTAAGCAGAGGGATGGCCATTCAAAGTGGTCTTTTTTATTCTTCTTCAGTACCTCCCTACAATCTGTCCATACCATATATTAACCTGCCATTCCAGCAATGAGGCTGTGTCTCACCTCCCAGTCTTTTCCAGTTACATTACTAAGAAAATGTGGAAATGGAGTATATTGCAACCACCTCTTTTTTTTCCTTAAAGAACTATCATTTGCATCATGAGAATTCAGTGGGGAGAGGCACACAAGATAAGTCCTTAACATACACAGAGACACACACAGACACACACAGACACACACAGACACACACACACACACACACACACAGTCTATGGGACTACTCTTTATGCTCTAAAGAATATCAACTAAGTATTCTCTTTGCCTGACTTGGTTATTCTTTTAATAATCTTTTAATAATGTTGCTCTTTAAATGCTGCAGGGATCATTTTGGGGGTATGACCTTTATTCAAGCAAAGATTTCAGTTTGTGACCCTTTTCTGATCTATAGTCACTCGTTGTCATCCTGACATTTTCCCAAAGGCCAAGACTCTTATTTGCTGATTTTTATACCTGAGGACTGTCTTCTGTCATTTTCTAGCTATTGATGTCAATGTTAACATTGCTGCAAATAGACATTGCCTCAAGAAAGTGCACAAATCATTTCTGGTTAAAAGGAGACTAGGTCTTGCTAAAACTGCCTCTGCATCAGTTGTCTATGGGAATTGCTGACAAGACTATGTTTCATTTATACCCTTGGGAAAATACGTCTTCTACATCTTAAATGTCTTTGAAGTCAGTAGTAAACATAAATAGAGTGCCAAAAAGAAATTACATTCTAATCTTTTATAATGTACTTAATAGTATACTCTGATACAATTCTAGTGAAAAGATTATATACAAGGTGAATGATACAAAAATACATTCTGAAATGCTGAATGAGAAATAGATTAAACATCGATTTGGTTGTACTCTGTGTGTGTGTGTGTGTGTGTGTGTGTGTATTTGTACTGTATACATTTTTTAATTGTTAATTATGCTATAAAATGCTACTATATACATTTATATATATTTATATTTTAAAATCTGGATTTTCTTTTGATTTATATATCTTAATAAATATGTTAGTCAGATGGCTTCCATTTAGTTTATTAACAGATAGTATTTCCACCACTGAATATGATTATTTTCTCTTTTTTCTTTTAATAAGAATGCTTTGGATGTTAAACTTCCTACTATTTCTTTCTTTATTCCTTATCTCAATATATTGAACATGAGTTTATCACAGGCAAGATATTTCTGATATACTGTTCCTAGGATTGTTGAGTACATATGTACACCCAAGAAAAGCAATCAATGGGATTGAAGGAGAAGGAGAAATTTAAAATGAAGTTAAAGAAGGACAATTTATAAAGAAAGACTTTGGGAGAAGACCCAAGTGTGAACTGAACTAGAAATTTCTGTCTTATCAAGTAAGGACACTTGAAATTGGCAGACAGATATGAAATAACAGGGAAAGAGAGAACAGAAATTTTGTCAAAGAAGAGAACATTGTCAAGGAAGTTAATACCATCTTTCACTAATTTCTCAAATAATTAGAAATGAAATCTACTGCAGTTGAGGTAATCTGTGGGGTTGAGGTTGTGGATTTGAGTTATTAATTTTCATCAAACTATATAATGAAATTTATAAATGAATGAGAGGATAATTGGACAAAGATGAATATACAATTTACTGGAAAAACTGTGAAGTTTTATTAGAGACAGACAACAGGGAGTCTGTAAGCAAGGTACTTACCTTATACCAAAGATCACTCATATCTGCCAGTAGAAATGACACTGATGGTTATCCAGACTAAGGACTAATGAAGCAGGCCAGCGACCACAATGGGAAATTGAAACAATCATTAATTTTAGTAATTAATATATTATAAGTATATTATTAACTTAAATGACCAAGTTATTTTCAAGAGAAGTTCTCATAAAGTTTTATTAAATTCATGTTTTATCCTCCCTCTAAAATTAAAATATCTCTGAATTAAATATTTTATTATTTATTTATTTACTTATTTATTTGACAGAGAGATCACAAATAGGCAGAGAGGCAGGCAGAGAAAGAGGGTGAAGCAGGCTCCCCACTGATCAGAGAGCTCGATGTGGGACTCGATCCCAGGACCCTGAGATCATGGCCCGAGCCGAAGGCAGAAGCCCAGACCTCTGAGCCACCCAGGAGCCCTTAAATATTTCATTCTTATATGATGGTCAGACTATCTGTTCTAAATGGTCTTCTCATTTCAAAATAACTAGATTCTGGGTAAAATCACTTTTAATACATTGCTGGACTCAAAAAGAGTAAGAAAAATTTGTCTAAAACACCCACAGAGGAGGCAGTCCAAGATAGCAATGGAGGAAGATCTAACCACACCTCTTCCTATGGATATCCTGAGTCTAAGGTACACACCAGCAACTCCCTCTGAAAAAGAATTTAAGACTAGCTGAACAGATTCTCTGGAGAGAAAAGGGCCACATGGAGGTGGCTAGGAGAGGCTGAAAAGAGGTCTCTTGAAAATATCCACACCTGGCACAGCAACCTGCGATGGCGAAGAATCTCGCAAAGCTGGAACTTCTGTCTGTGCAACAAAGCATTCATACCCTAATCAACCATCCCGACTTGTAAGACCTGTACCAGGGAGAGGAGCCCCTGAAACATCTAATTTTGAAGAACATCAGGGCTCTTGTCCATAAAACCTAAAGGGCTATAGCGAACTGAGAAATAGCTCCGAAAAAGGCTTGCTTACAGACTCCCTCACCCCAGGGCTCAGCACAGAAGCAACAGTTTGAAAAGTGCCCAGACTATATGTTAACAAGTTTCATTAGCTAAAGACTCTGCTGGAGAGGCTGGGGTCTGTTGGGATTTGGTCTGGGGACAGAGGTGTTGGTGGATGCCAGCTTCATACTCTCCCTCCGCCTTGCTCTGTCTTGCCAGTGCCCCCAGAAAGGGGCTTATACCCTTCACTGGTGCCATGGTTTTCACAGTTGCTGCTAGGAGACACCTGTGCATCATTTTAGGGAAGGAAACTAAAGGTTGTTTGTTTGTTTATTTTAATGTGAACAGAGTCTGTTCTCTTTTAGAAGGGTAGGGGACAATGAGTTGTTTTGTCTTCCAATAGTCACCCAATTTCAAAGGAAATTGGCATGTCAGAGATCTCATCTTCATCTGCGTCTGTCCTAATGTCCCTATTCCAAGACTCAAAGCTTAAAGGGAAGCCTCCTCACCTTAGCATGTAGCACTGCGCACTTAATGATTTAGCATCTCTGCATTCTACCGCCAGGCTCTGGCCCTGATGCACAGTCTCATGTGCCCTGCTACTTCCAGGTGGTTTTTATTTTTTGTTTTGCTATTCTTTAAGGGTCCACAAAAACTTTCTGATTCTTTACTCAAGTCTCAATTTGGAAATTCAAGACTTTAAGTTTCTTTCTACCTCCCTCCTTAGATAAGCTCTTAAAAGCAGTCAGAGGCAAGCAGCAAATTAATCCCAAAAGTCCTTATAGTTATCAGTTGTTACCATTTAGTTGTCACCATAGTGACATATTGCCACAACCATTTGATCTCTCAAAGCTTTTCTTTCTACCTGTATTGTGTCCCTATAATCCATAGTAATATGGTGATTTTTAATTTTACTGTATACTATAGATCACTAGGAGAATAAACCAAGAGTTCGTCAAATAACTGAAAAATAAAACCTCAAAAGCTCATATTCTACCTGGGACAGTGTCCTTTCAGTATTACCCTGCATGGCCATCTCAATGATGGACTGTAGTGTGACCCCAGTTCATATATTTTGAGCCAAACCATTTGAACTCATTATTAATCTAGATGCTATAAATTTAGTTACTCTGTGATATTAACCATTTGCTATATCTCAATAATCTACATTGTTTTTGTCTATTGATAATTACTCTAATTTGAGTAATCTTTCCAAAATATGAAAATTATCTACAGTGTAGAAAAAAAAATATCACAAGGGCGCCTGGGTGGCTCAGTGGGTTAAGCCTCTGCCTTTGGCTCAGGTCACGATCTCAGGGTCCTGGGATCCAGGCCTGCATTGGGCTTTCTGCTCAGCAGGGAGCCTGCTTCCTCCCCTCTCTCTGCCTGCCCCTCTGCCTACTCTCTGTCTGTCAAATAAATAAAATAAAATCTAAAAAAAAATTATCACAAGAATGTTAAATTAAGGATGATTTATAACAACATTAAATAGACAATAAAAATGACATTTAACAGCTGTGTAATAAATGATTAGGTTTACTTTAAAAAGTTGGTAAGAAACACATGATTACAGGTGAACCATGAGAATGAACAGATCATTTGCTTGTAAAAATATGCAGGTAGTATACATGAACTTGACTTAGTTTTGTGGGTATACGGATGCTGTTTTATTTCCTTTCCTATTGTTCACTACTCGTCTGAAGAGAGAATAATTTACAAGTGGCTTTGAGCACTCTGGTTAAATTTAATTGGTTCTTCTTTGATTAACTTTGGTCTAAAAATGTTTTCTCAGACTTCTAAGGTTATAGAATTGCCTTTGAGTTTTTTTCTAAATCTTGCAAGAGTTAAATCATGAAGTACTGTTTCCTAAGTCTGCACAAGTTCCAATTCATCTTAATAATCCATGAAGCTGCAAATGCAGCAGATAATTATGTTTATTTCAAGATAACAAAGCCCATAGGTCATTCTGTTTAGGTGGGAATCGAAGCAACTAAACTACCTTATTGGAAGCCAAAACAATTAGTGGAATAATTCTGCAGTGTCTGCATATTTCTTGTCCTCCGACTCATGTTTGTCTTGTTTTCAGATAATTAATGTTAAAATAAATACAGCTTTACTGCTTTCCTAGCTGGTAATGGATTTTTACTGTGATGAGCTGAGCAGGACCTTTCTGACAAATTCAAGTATTGTTGTATTACTGTTATTATTTTTATGGAATCAGATAGTGGAAAGCTTGGTGAATAGTTAATACAATTATCTTGTCACTAAAGTGAGTCCTCCAAATAGCAATAGATGAAGTCAACCTAAAGTTGGACATATAATGTATCTGTCCAAGGCCGAATATCATTGCAGGTAATGAGGGCTAAAGGAACTTTTTTTATTTGGCATAAACAAAAAATAATGAAGACTGAGTCTGTCCGAAATGAGAAATCAGTGGGAAAATAACCCACTTTTGTTGAATGACAACTCATTTATGCTATACTTTATCATTAGCACCATATATTTGAAACGAACAAAATTTTTAAATGTGTTAAATTGTAACAACAGCAACACAAAGATTTAGAACAAAATATTGACTTCTGCATACTTCTTAGTATTTTTTTTAAAGATAATTTATTTATTTATTTGACAGAGGTCATAAGTAGGCAGAGAGTCAGGCAGAGAGTGAGAAGGAAGCGGACTCCCTGCTAAGCAGAAAGCCTGACACAGGCCTCGATCCCAGGACCCTGAGATCGTGATTCTGAGCCAAAGGCAGAGGCTTAACCCACTGAGCACCCAGACACCCTATTTTTTAGTATTTTACCATAATCATTTTCCTTATGTTTATTTTATTATGGAAAAATGAAATTAATGCATGCGTAAAAATTTAAGTCTTTAAATTCTCAATAAACTAGACCTTCAGGGTTGCCTCACAGCCAATCATGTGGTTCAAATGCATGAAATCCCCCCCCAGCTCCCTTAACACATAACCACATTCTGCAAAGGATAGCAGCCTTAGCTTCTGAAGAGAAAGAAAATTTACCCCTCTTCTCTTTTTTTTACTGAATTTCAGCCAGTAGTCATTCATATTTGACTATATCAGTAATAATAAATAATATCTAAACTTTAGCTTAAATTAATACGGTATTTTGAAGACTTCTCTACCAGTTTAAAATTAAATATTTCTTACCTATGTTTTCACAGAGTCCAAAGTGCTCAGGTAGCAATTATAACTTGGAATTAAATGGAATAATTGTCACTTACATTGTCAAGGCCATTTCTTTTAGGGAATCTGGAACATCTAATACTGCAAGGTCCATACTTGTAGGATTGGAAAGAACATAGTCCCTACATGGGTTCTTGGTGATGATTATCCAGAGAGCCATTCCTCCTTTAAACTTGTAAATCTTAGATCCATATATTCCTTTCTTTTGGAGACACAGTATCATATGGACCTCTGATTTAGTTTGTATATTCAAATCTGAAAAATATTGCCCCTTCTTTGCACAATATTGATTCAGTGCTTGATGCTTCAGTTGTATCTAGAGAAGGCCATCCTAGGGCTCTATCAGAACAACTATTTCTGTTTGGTATAGTATATGATATGACTGATTAATTCTATGGTGATATGCCTACTTTCTCACTGTCTTCAAAGTCAAGTGTATCCCTGTCTGATAGTGTATCCCAGCTATGTTGTGTGGGATTCCATGAATGTGAATCAGGTACTTGGTAAACCCTCAGACAGTGTGGCTAGTTGAAGCTCTGTGGGCATTATACTACACCTGGAATAAATAATCAATCTTGTGAGAAAAAAATAATCGGTCCTTTCAGGACATAAGAATACTAATGTAGTCAGTCATCTCACCCCTAGGTGCCCAATTACTTTCCACAAGTAATAATGTCTTACAGGTATCTGAGCATCAATATCTGTTACAGACCTGTCGATAGTTAGGAGTAGGCATTATCTAAATCATTCTTGATAAATGCTCTTCAATGCTATTGAGCGAAATCATAACCTTTACCTCTGCCACCATGGACATTTCATGTGTGTGTCTCTATTGTCATCCCTGGATTACCCACTGAAATGTTGGCGGACATCAACTGATAAGTTCTGTTTTCTTTTGTTTTTCATTCTGTTTTTTGTTGTTTTTTTATTTTGTTTGTTGATGTTTATTTGTTAATGTCTACTCAATTATTTACTGGCTTTTTCATGCTGGAGTTTTTTTCAGTGGATATTAATATATGATTCAAAGGCCTTCACATTTTGTGCTCAGTTTCATATATCCATCCTCATGGTTTCTACCCACAATTTCCTTATTTCTAGTCTTTCAGTTTTCTGCCTTTCAGTTGTCCAGCACTGATGCTACATTGTTCATGAGCCTCTGAGTCCAAATATATTCTAAGCCTGGACCACTTTTCCTTTCAAAGTGAGTGAAAAGCACTTTCCACAGCTACACCAATTGGGAAGAATTTTTACTTCTTTCAAAGGCATCAATAAGCACCCTCCCATCCAGCCATCATCCATTTTTGATTTGTATGTACATAATGAACCAATCTGTCTATAAATCAAGCTTGGGTTGTGCCCGCCAACAGGTTTTGTGGGATGTATCATATATCTGTAGGTAGGAAGGAGGACACTGCACCAACTGTGGTGACTTCTAAAACGTCTGAAATATTTGCTAATGTAATCTACTTGTGCCTCTAGTCTAGCTTGAACTCCATCCTAAATATGTCATTTTTAAAAAATATTTTTATTTATTTATTGATAGAGAGTGAGTGAGAGCATGAGAGGGGAGAAGGTCAGAGGGAGAAGCAGACTCCCTGCGGAGTTGGGAGCAGGGAGCCTGATGTGGGACTCGATCCTAGAACTCCAGGATCATGACCTGAGCTGAAGGCAGTGGCTTAACCAACTGAGCCACCCAGGTGCCCTAAATATATCATGTCTAACTTATAGACAGAGTTTGTTGTAAACTTCATGTGACACTAGTTTCCATCATTGACACTCTCACTATAATACCCTTGCTAGTTCTTATGGGCAAGGTTTGGGATACTAAATAAAGTGTTATTTTCTTCTTCAAGGCCCACTCAATAAAAACAGCCATTTCTGTTACCCATAGTATGTACCAGAACAGTAATTCTAGTAGTGTTATATGTTGCCTTGGGAATCTGAAGAAATCCAAGGCTGTTGTACTTCTTCATTTGTCAAAGAAGATGCAAGATGAAGCCAATCGTCTTTCATTTTGGAGTAATTCTCCTGGGTTGCCTTTATGGGCCATTAAAAAATTTACTGAAACAGATAATCCTTGAATTTTTATATGGTTTATTTATAACCATCCAGAATGTATGTAACATACCAAGTGTTTTAGCAGTAAGATACATCTGGATTATCCAGCTTGATCGTCATGGTGTCACTGGCGTAATAAATCAGTATATTCTTTTGAATGTCAGATGGTCCACATATCTTTGAACTATGTCAAGAAAGAGTTTGGGAACCTTAACATAGTCCTGAGAGAAAATTGCAAGTGTGTATTATTGTCTACTTCAGATAAATTTAAGCTGATTCTTTTTTTTTTCATTGTGAAAGAAAAGTATATGTTCACAAAAACAATTATTATATACTATGTTCTAAAAATCTGCATTAATCTCTAACAACAGTAGTATATCTGGCATACAACATGTTCTCATCTCTATTGTTTGTTGAAACTTCGATAGTTTGCAATCATCCTTTGGTCTTAACCTGCTTACTTCAGGGATTATACTGGTAAATTAAATCAAAATATGATAGGGACCAATACTACTACATTCTTTAGATAATTAAAGGTATCAGTAATATCTCCACTTTCCAAGATGCAGTATTGATTTTCATTTATTATACTGTTTCTGTCGAACAGAGATGTTTCACTAGGCCTTCTCTGCTATGATAGCTTTTTAAAATCTTTTTTTATTAACATATAATGTATTATTTGTTTCAGGGATATAGGTCTGTGATTCATCAGTCTTACACAATTCACAGTACTCACCATAGCACATACCCTCCCCAATATCCATAACCCAGCCACCCCATCCCTCACCCCCTCCCCTCCAGCAAACCTTAGTCTGTTTCCTGAGATTAAGAGTCTTATGAAAGTGTCTCCCTTTCTGGTTTTGTCTTATTTCACTTTTTTCCCTCCTTTCCCCTATGATCCAATGTCTTGTTTCTCAAGTTCCTCATATTAGTGAGATATGATAATTGTCTTTCTCTGATTGACTTATTTTACTTAGCATAATACCCTCTAGTTCCATCCACATCGTTGCAAATGGCAAGATTTCATTTTGTTGTTGTTGTTGGCTGCATAGTATTCCATTATATGTATGTGTATACATCTTCTTTATCCATTCATCTGTGGATGGACATCTAGGCTCTTCCCATAGTTTGGCTATTGTGGACATTGCTGCTATAAACATTCAGGTGCACATGCCCCTTCGGATCACTGCATTTGTATCTTTAGAGTAAATACCCAGTAGTGTGATTGCTGGGTCATAGGGTAGCTCTATTTTCAACTTCTTGAAGAACCTCCATACTGTTTTCCAGATTGGCTGCACCAGCTTACATTCCCACCAAAAGTATAGGAGGGTTCCCCTTTCTCCACATCCTCACCTCCATCTGTTGTTTCCTGACTTGTTAATTTTAGCCATTCTGATTGGTATGAGGTGGTATCTCACTGTAGTTTTGATTTGTATTTCCCTGAGGCCAAGTGATGTTGAGCACTTTTTCATGTGTCTGTTGGCCGTTTGGATGTCTTCTTTGCAGAAATGTCTGTTCATGTCTTCTGCCCATTTCTTGATTGGATTATTCTTTGGGCACTGAGTTTGATAAGTTCTTTATGGATTTTGGATACTAACCCTTTATCTGATTACACATTACCTGCTAAATATCTCAATCAAATTATACATTCATGAGCTGAGGAAAGACACCTGGTAGGTCTGTGGACCCATTGTAATACCTGTTAACTGGATTTCAGCCAGAATTCTACTTTTTATTTATTTATTTATTTATTTATTTATTTATTTATTTATTTTTAAAGATTTTATTTATTTGATAGAGAGAAACACAGCCAGAGAGGGAACACAAGCAGGGGGAGTGAGAGAGGGAGAAGCAGGCCTCCCGCCGAGCAGGGAGCCCGATGTGGGACTCGATCCCAAGTCTCTGGGATCATGGCCTGAGCCAAAGGCAGTCGTTTAACCAACTGAGCCACCCAGGTGCCCCCAGAATTCTACTTTTTAACTGGTTTCCACCCTAAAAGGGAAGCCATAATGACAGTTAAGTTCTCCAGGTATCAATAACAGCTCAAACTGTATATCAAAATCTTTTTTATTAGTGTACAGTCAGCCATAGGGGGAAACAGGGGGATAATCAATGCTGTATATATGTATATATTTGATGTGATATTATGCAGTTCTTTGTCCTGGGGACTGTTATTTTCTTCAATCGATGGAACAGAACAGTGGTTCAGATCTGGGAAATGTCCAAGGAATTGTGACTTTTTATTGAGACAATGATTTCAGCTTCATGTTTATCCATTTTGCTTTTTAAATCCTTGTTTTATGCCCATTTAGTTTACCCCTAAGAATGTCAGATTTTATTAAACATCTCCACAACTCTCTGTAGGTCAGACCTCCTTGTCTTCCACTCCCTTACTGGCCATTATGATCTTTGTGATCCCCCAGATGTTGTAACTGAAGCACTGCCACCTGATGCCAGTTGGCTCAGAGCCTTCCATCTCCATTGGTATCAACAAATGAAGCTCCACATCATCCTCTTCTACCACCTGGTCTGCAGTGGAAAGCCACCAGTGCACTTCGTAATGATGCTGATGATCCCCTCATTAGCACATGTGTAACTGTGGTAACTGGTGAGTAATCTGGGCCTCCCTATGAAATCAATCTTCTGTTGGGAAAGTTGGCTGCCTATAATATATCCACATCAACATCACTGTTTCCCTGATTATTTTAACTTCTTCTTGCACCTGAAATTTCAGCCATTTCAGTTCTGCTCAGTATGAGCCACTGCTTTCTCCAGACCTCTAGAAGCCAACCTAGTTGACTTTCATTATTGCATTAAGTTTTTGCCAGGGTGTAAAATTCTCTGCCCTGAGAGGTGCTCCAATTGAAAAAACAAAAACAAAATACAAAAACCCTTCTTCCTTAGCTTTGTGCTCCTTGTCTTCCACTCTAGACTTTCATTATTGCATAAAGTCTTTGCCGGGGTGTGAAATTCTGTGCCCTGAGAGGTGCTCCAATTGAAAACAAACAAACAAACAAACAAAAAAACCAAAAAACAAAAACCCTTCTTCCTTAGCTTTGTGCTCCTTGTCTTCCACTCTAGAAGCCAACCTAGATTGACTTTCATTATTGCATAAAGTCTTTGCCGGGGTGTGAAATTCTGTGCCCTGAGAGGTGTTCCAATTGAAAAACAAAACAAAACAAAACAAAAAACAAAACCCCCTCTTCCTTAGCTTTGTGCTGTGGCCCTCTTGATCAAGCATCTTCAAAATCCAGTATCAAGGATGCTGTCTTAGTTCCTGCTGCGTTAATGTACATGCTGGTTAATCTTTATAACTTCTTTTGTATTCTATCATTTTCTTCTCTTATAAGGTGTAACATGTGCCAGGCTGGGTTTTGCTATGACCAAACCCTACTTACTATCATGGAATTTAAGAGAAGAAGTAGGACAGATCCTTAGGAGAAGCCTCTTGCCTTGTCAGCAAAGGATATCTGTATTGTCTTTCTGTAAAGAGGGACTATTCGTGTTACATAAATAATAAGGTATATATTTCAGAAAATATTTTATACTTCCCTCTGAGATAATTACTGTATAAGTAGTAACAAAAATATCTCACTGTGCTTGAATTTAGATAACCCCACATTTTACAATTTTACCAATAATTTTGCCAAAAATTTTACAATAACTATACTATTTTTGGTTGAAGTTAAATTACTGTACTTACCCTCTTGTGTTATTTATAATGAATCTATGAAATACTATTTTAATGAACTTATAGAGGCAATATTTTTGTTTAGCTTGCTCATTTTAACATTCAAGTTAATGCCTAAACAGTTACCTAATAATCATAAATAAATTCCCAGTAGAATGAATACCAAATGCTAAAGAGTTCTATTTAATAACAAAGATGTAATACTCTTGTGGGTGGCCTATAGTTTACAATCTTCTCTTGGTCTACATAAAATTAATTACTTCTAGTGGATAATCCTGTAATACAGATGAGTGAGCTAATACCTTTCCTAGTAAAAGTCATTAATACCATATTGAGGCAAATGCATCTTGTTCTACATAGGTAGTGACTAAATTTCTCTTTCAACTTCACTCACAACTATACAATCCAAATAGTTCAAAAATTCCCCATAAAAACCCACCGTAAAATGTTTGATTACACTCATGGAAACTCAGAATGCAAAAGTATGAGATGTAAAAAAAAAAAAAAAAACAAAAGCAAAAACAAAACCAAAACAAAAAAAAACAAAAAATAAAACACCTAGGTGGAAAGTTAAATATTATAGGGAATACTCTTTTTTTTTTTTTCTGCTTTGATACAGAGTTTTCAAACATTTGTTCACTAGAGTAAGATTTGAATGATGGCTATTGTCTATACGTATTTGTCCAAAGTTAGAATCCCATGTAGAGACCATTTATGTCCATGTTTGTGGTGCTGAATTATAGTCTCTGTGCTGGTTTCATTGCTTCAGAGAGAGAAAAGTGATTTAGCCTAGTTCAATTTCAGCAAGTTGATAACTTTGCCCCTACCTATCAGTTATCGAATCACAGCTGACTCTGTTAGGTGTTACACCATTCCACATTCCATTCTGTTTGTGCAAAATCCAGATTTGACTTAATGCTTTCTGACCCTCTGTACAAGCTGGGTTGTTTTGCACAATGTTAGAAATAATGAACAGGATCCAGGGGTAGTTTATTGTAAAGTGGTGGTTCCAGTAATCCCTGACCACTTCTCCTGAAGTTACTCTGAATCAACCAAATGAGTTACACATGCTGAAGGTAAATCAGAGAAACTTAAATAATAACAGTACTGTATTATTTCCTTTTATGGTATTTATTTCATACAGAACCAGATATATGACTTTCAGGATTAATCTGAACACAGAATATTGAAAATTTTCACCTAGGTTTTTGTGCTTAAAAAACCTAAATCTTAGGGTGCCTGGCTGGCTCAGTTGCCTAAGCATCCAACTCCTGATCTCAACTCAGATTGTGATCTCAGGGTTTGAGCCCTGTGTTGGATGCCACACTGGGCATGAAGCCTACTTAAAAAAAAAAAAAAATACAAAGAACAGAGAAATAAAAAAAATCCTAAATCTTGCATAATGTATGTAATTGTTAATCACTATGTTATGTATCTGAAACTAATATATTGTGTCAACTATACTTCAATTAAAAATTTGAAAAAAAAGCCCACTAAATCTGTAGGTAGAATTTGATTTGTGCATTCAAATAGAAAAAGTAAAGTCTGAAATTTTGGACAGCTTCCTCTGTATTCAGATATGTATTCCTATGAAATTTAGTTTACATTCCATGAAAAATACTTTATTTTTGCAAAAAGGTGTTTTTATTAATGCATGGAGACAGAATCTGTGGGCAGAAAGAGTTGTGCTGAGATTCTGAGGAGAGATTGATTATACACTTTAAGTTGGGAAAGGGGGATGGAGACAAAGGAGGTTTCCGAAAGTATTTTTATAGAAAATATTTTTTTTAAGATTTATTTATTTATTTGACAGAGAGAAGCACAGCTAGAGAGGGAACACAAACAGAGGGAGTGAGAGAAGGAGAAGCAAGCTTCCCGCCAAGCAGGCAGCCCGATGCGGGGCTCGATCTCAGGTCTCCGGGATCATGACCTGAGCTGAAGGCAGTCACTTAACCAACTGAGCCACCCAGGCGCCCCATAGAAAACATTTTTAAACACATGAAATGAATAGTTTTGTCCAGAACTATATATTATGCATTATATATTTGCAAAAATAAGAAGAACACTGGTAAATGTTCTGATGACTGTCAAAAAATTCCAGTGGAAAAGTTAGCCATATGTGCTAAGAGAAAGTATAAATAAATCTAAAACATCTGTATAAATTTTCATAATATCATCAGTTACTATTTCTCAGGTTTGCAGTATTCAACAAGTTTTGCTTCTAAAAAGGAAGGGATATCTAGCCTTTGTCTCCTCATAATCAATTTTGCTCCACTTGTAGAGACTCATTTTCTCCCTAAATAAATGATTTTCTATTGTACCAAACTTAATGAGGAAAACCAGATGATTTATTATTTTTACCAATTTTAGTAGTATTTTCAAATGTTTTCTAGCACAGCATGTTTTCTCATTTTCTCATTTTTTTGCTTGATGGCACATCACCTGTGGACTAGATAATGTAAATATTAAAGTGTGTTTCCTATACTTGAGTTTTAATATTTTTGAATTTTAAGATTTCCCCTTTGCTCTCTTCTTTTATTAAACATCTTTCATATCAGATTTAACAAGTGCATCTCCAGGCCAACATGATCTGTGTCATGCATAATTCTTAGCAGTTGACTAAACAGTACCATTTCCTCTTTTGCTGATCCTGCATATACCAATACCTTGAGATACTGTGATTATGAAACACCTCCTTATAGCATTTCTTCTGTATATACAACTTATCAATTAAAAAGAAAAATACTGAACAAATAGATACAACAAATGATGCCTGCTACAGAGATAGCCTTGTCATTCTTACTTTGCTAGACAAGAGTGACAGATTACCTACTAAGTAGGGATAAAGAGTTTTGTTAGGCATTACTTGTTTTGGGAGAAGGGAGAGAGAGAAATACAGGAAAGGAAATATAAAGAGAAATTGGAATACTTTTCAAAGAGGGTTGCCTGCATGACTCAGTTGGTTAAGCATCTGCCTTTGGTTCAGGTCATGATCCCAAGATCCTGGGATTCAGTCTTGCATCGACTCCTTGCTCAGTGGGGAATCCCTCTGCCTGTGCCTGTCCCCCTGCTTGTACTCTATCTTTGTCTCTGACACATAAAGAAATAAAATATTTTAATTAAAAAAATAAATTGCAATAATTTTCAAAGAAAGTAGGAAGTCAGGTGGCATGCATTTGTATAATTAGAATCAAATATTGTAATATAGTCCTGCATGATCCATAAAAATAGATAATCTGGCCACAGGGGAAAAAGGGTGGAGATAGGTAGAACAATTCCTTGAATTTGCACAGGCTGAAAATTCACACAGCCTGAATTCACACAGGCTTCTTACCAGAAGGAAGAGGTTTCACAATATATGCAACATTGGATATAGCCCTGAGGAGAATCATGCCTTATATTTTTCATTAGAAGCCATGCATGCCGTGAAAATATGTTTTTTAGTAAAAATAGGATTTTTAATTGTTAAAGAAACAAAAAGAACCTATAATTGCATACTTTGTGAAAATATCGTTCAAAAGTGACAAAAAACATTTTCATATGTAAGAGTTGAGATAATCTGTTCTTAGCAGAATTGCCTTCAAAAAGTTTAAAGATTTTTTTCAGACACAAAGAAAATTATAAACATAAGAAACTGAACAGAATTGACATGGTTGACTATGTGAGGTACAGTATATTTCTGATTCACCCATATTACTGGGGTTTGTACCCAACCCTATTTTCCACTTGGTAAGACCCTAGACTAAATGTCTACGGCTCAATGCCTTAGGTCTCTAAAAAGTGCTGCTCAGTTTTGCAGCCTCTCAACTGACTTCTGTAAAGAAGACTTTTTAAAGCAGAGGGTATTGGGGAACTCCATAATTTCTACTTGTTTTGCTATAAATGTAAAAGCCTTCTAAAGAATAAAATCTATTAAAATATTTTATAGATTTTCAGTTTTACCCAAATTAAGAGGGGAGTTCAAAATATCTAATTTTCATCACTGGAAATTAGTTTTATTTTTATTAGTCAATGAATACCCCAATAAAACTGAAGCTTACAATTGTAGATCACAGTTTGTTCTAATTCTTCTTCTTGACCATAACTTCTATTACTATCCTCCCAGTTTCTTACCTTCTAAATACAATTGGAACATTTTTAGAATTGTGATTATGAAAATATTCTTCAATGTGTTATATTTCCTTTAATTTGTTGCTTTTGTTGTTTTCTAGAATTAATACTTGTTACCAAATTCCTTCAGCCCCCTTCTTTGGAATACTTTGTCTTCTGACCTGACCTGGTATCCTGAGAATATTCTTCCTCACTCCTCTTACTAGATTCTCTAGTTCCTGGATCTCATAGTTTATTCTTTCTATTTTACTTTATATTTTGAGCAAAGTACAGACTCTAGCTTGTTAAGAGAAAAACTACATGTAGCAAAGATTTCCAGATACAGATTATTTGAAAATACCTTTAAAAAACAAAAATAAGCAAACAAAATACCTTGTACCTAAATGAGATACTGGTTTGAAAAAGGTTCAACCTGATTTCCTTCCAGAGTTTTGAAGAGAGTAAATATACTATCTTCTCTCACCTACCTTTGTTGCTGAAAATGCTATTACAATTTCTATTCACTCACTTTTTTTCCATCTGTCTTTCTCTTTTCTGGAACTGTCTCTGTTGCCCTGAAAGTTTTTAATTATGCAACTTGATATATATACATTTTAAAATATACATATATTTTAAAATTCATTGGCAAACTACTCAGTGATATACTTCAACATGGATGCTTGTGCTCATAATATTTATTTGATTTATTCCCTTCTACTTTTTTTTATTTTCAGTTCCTGAAATTCATATTTGTTGAATACAGGATTATTTTAGGGTCTATACATTTTTTGCTATTAATTCCTTTATCTTTTTTCTTTCATAGTTTATAAATCTCTTAGACTTTAGATCCTGATGTCTTTTTTCTCTGTCACATATTTCATATCTGAGAAATAATTATTATTTTCTCATTTTCCTCATTATATAATTTTTTGGGTTTTGGTAAATATCTCTTTTATTATGCTTTTTAAGTATTTTTAATATTTCTTATATTTCCATATTGTTGTTTCTTCCTGTTTCTCTTCCTCTCTTCCCACTTCCTTTGATTGTTTCCCTGTTTAAGTCTTTATCTTTCATATTAAGTTATTTCTTCAACAGACTGGTGCTGATCAGCAGTCCAATCATATTTAAAACTAAAACACAGAATAATTTATTGGAAGTTTTTTGTACGTTGGTGTACTTAATAAGTGCCTGGTGTTTTCCCTGGGTGTGCTGATGCGAATCCAGAGTTTTTATTGAAATGTAGACAAATACCAAAATATAAAGGTGTCTTTGCCTGCTCAGATTCTCCAAAGAAGAAACTGCCAGTTTTCTCTGTGACAAGGGATGTGTGTGTATGTGTGTTGAGAGGGAAAGACAGGGAGGCAGAAAGTGAGGCAAGACTTTGAGGAATATTCCAGTGATCTTGGATATTTCCAGCAGAAGGGGCCACCTGGCCACCATTTATTTAGTAAGTTAGGTTTTAATAGACCTGTTTTCTCTAAAACATACTTTCCTGTCCTATTATTCATTATATTCCTGGGTCTGGATGCTTTGTAGTTTAGTGAATCCCCTGTCTCTTGTTAAAAAGATTGGGGGTACTTTGTGTTTGGGAGGGCACCTGCCTCATAGCTTGAGACAAAAGAGCAAATTTGAAGGCTTGTTGCCCTTGGAATTTCAACTAATTTTTATTTATGACTCCTCCATCTCTCACTTTCAGTGATACTTGATGGCTTCATTTCTGAGCCTTATCAGTGTGTCACCTACTTCAAGGACTTGCTTTTTTCTCTTGCAACCACATAATATTAAGATTTCCCAACTTAAGTTGCTTCTCTAGGTATTTTCAATCTTCCAAAAGCTTGTTGATATCTTTAATAAATACTTTCCTCCTTTCACTCGTATTGAATATTGGATTGGTAGTGGCTTATTGTTCCAGTCTAATTTATCGCTAATACGGGGGGGGGGGATAAAAATATATTTCTAATCCATTATATTTCACCAGAAGTCATATAAAATAAAATTTACTCTTGGGCGCCTGGGTGGCTCAGTTGTTTAAGCATCTACCTGCAGCTTAGGTCATGGTCACCAGCTCCTGGAACTCTGTTTCTCCCTCTCCCTTTGCCTCTCTCCCCTGCTTATGCTCTCTCTTACTTGCTCTCTTTCTCTCTCTCTCTCTCTCTCTCTCTCAAGTAAATAAATAAAATATTAAAATTTTCTCTTTGTTCAAGCCTGAATCATGAAGAACTTTGTTTTCCTGTTATCCAGTGACCTAAACTTTGTGTTTTAGTACACATTAAATGCTAATGATTTATAAACGTACTGTCAAAATACCTTTAGCTGATGTTCCATTCTTAATAAGAGCATTACATTTTTGAGTAATTTATTACCAGACCAATTTTTAGTAGAAAAACAATAATTCAGCTGTTGAAGAGCCAAATTTAAATGGTTACTCTACCCAATCTATGTTTACAAAGTAAGTTCTAATAAAAAAAAGATGTGGTACATGCACAGTGGGACATTATTTAGCCATGAGAGAGGAGGATATATTGTCATTTGTGACAACATGGTGGAATCTTGAGGCATTATGCTTAATGAAATAAGTCAGAGAAAGAAAAATAATATATGATACCACTTAATATGTGGAATTTAAAAAGCCACGCTCATAGAAATAAAAAAATGTACTAGTGGTTATCAGGTGCTAGGATGGTGGAAAAGGTTACAATCATCTAGTTATAAGGTGACTAAGTTCTGGGGATCTAATGAACAGCTTGGTGATTATGGTTAATAATACTGTATTATATACTTGTAAGTTGTTAAGAAATAAGATTTTAAATGTTCTCAATACAAAAAAGAAATGGTGGTCATGTGTTGTGATGTGTTAGCTAATGCTACAGTAGTAATCATTTTTCAGTATTTAAGTTTATCAAATTAACACATATATCTTAAACTTATATAATGTTATATTGTCAACTCTATTAATAAAGCTGTGGGGGAGTACTATGGAATGTGATTATATGAATATAAATATTAGAAGAAAGAAAATATACTTACATAATAATAAAATTAAAAAAGAAAAAATAAATAAAATAAATTGCTTAAGTGATGAAAAGAGATTACAAGAGAAAGATATATGGAATAAAAGAATTCTGCATCAGTGTTATCTGTTAGACTGTGAAATAGATTTTCTCTGGAAATTATACTATCCCAGTAGTTCCATATTTTTCATCATAGAGTAGGCCATGAGTTGGGCCATGTATATTCTAAATCCATATGGTAACTACTTTAGAGTTTTGTTAGCTTTATGTTATACTGAAACTTTTATATTAAGCAAAAGGGCATGGTTTGTTTTCATAAAACTATGAGCTGATAAAATTTGCAAAATGATGGATAGTTTCTTTTTTCCCAACCAAGAAGTAGAGTTTTTTTTCCCCATAATTAAATTTATATTGAATAAAAATTCAATTTCAATGATTTCAACATGTCATTCTTCCTAAAGCAAATTTCATTTATTATATGTCAAAAAAACACTGTAAATGTGTGATATTAGGAATGCAGCACCTTTGTGAATGATTCATTGTTTAGTATATGAACTTATGAAAAGGAAAATTAGAGTCATAATTCTTCTATATCTGACTAGAAACTTACTTTTGTATAAAGAAAAGATAAATGATTCTTTTTTATATTCCATTATTTTAAAGGAATGATTAAGTCAAATAAAATAAATCTTAAACTATAAAAAATGCTTAAAATTAGTGTCTAATTTTCTTTGCCCCAAACCACATTAAAGACTTCTTTCCACATCAAAAAAGCATCCTACAATTTTGTATGTCAATAGGAATTTTCTACAATTATTGGTTTACAAAGTAATAAGTTAAATGATTTAAGGTAATAGAGTTCAGGTGTCCTTGCATTAAGGAAAGTTAAATCTAAACTGATATTTATTTTATGCATTTACTAAAATCGAGTATTTTTATTTTGTATGAGTTATTTTAAAATTATGAGGAATATCTGTAATTTACATGCTTATTATTTTGTTTTCATTCTTTTTTCTTTTTTTTAAATGATTTTATTTATTTATTTGACAGAGACACAGTGAGAGAGGGAACACAAGCAAGGAGGGTGGGGGAGGGAGAAGCAGGCTTCCTACGGAGCAGGGAGTCCAATGCAGTGCTGGATCCCAGGACTCTGGGATCATGGCCTGAGTGGAAGGCAGACACTTAAGAACTGACCGGTGCACCCTTTCCTTACAGTTCAAATGATTTTCTTCCAGGATTAATGTTCTCAAGTATTTCCCCATTTTACTAAGACAGAAGTCTGAAGAATTCTCCGAATTAATAATCCTCTAAATTCATATCCAACCAATTCTTCACAGGGTCCTTTAATCCAATTGTGTAACATCATCCTTCTGTGAAAAAAATGTGAAATTTCTTACTTTGATATATTGTCACAATGCCCTTGTGATGCACTCATTAAATATTTGATGAGTGAATTAAAGACATCCCTTTTGTAAAATGTTTGTGGATCTATTATTTGCCTAATTTGCTTCTGTTCCTGTGACAGTTGGAATTCCCCCCAATGTGGTGCTTATAAACATTATTAAAGCTATGTATGAATTTATCACTAACCACCTCTAGACTATATACTTAAAATTAGATGTTATCTCTTGTCTTTGAATGGTTTACCTCACAGGTGGTGTTAGTTTTGGTTATTTATTACTAAATAGCACATTATTTGAAAATTCAGCGACTTAATCCATTCCAAAACGTAGTGCCTTAAAACAGCTGGCATTACATTTTCTTCCATGATCAGGAATTCAGAAGGGTTTAATAAGGATGGATATTCTCTGCTCCTTATTGAGGTTGAAGGATTATTATGGCTATGTCTGAATCTATTACTAGGATGGCTGGAATGCTGAGACTTTTCTGTACTTTTTTTTTTACCTTTCTGTACTTTTATCAATTATCCTTCAAAACATCTCTCCCCTTGTTATTTTGCATCTCTCATTCTTCAGGGCATTTATGTCCATCTAGCCTCCCCAGTTATGACTGTGTAAGTTTCTTTATGGGGTGGCTGAGGCTTTCTAAGAGGGTAAGAAAAGGAGTTGTAAGATTTCTTAAAACCTAGTCACCAGAGTCATTTCTGCCTTATTCTGCTTATAAAACCAAATCGCAGGGCCACCCCATATCCCTTGTAGGAGAAATAGATTCTACTTGTTGATTAGAGAAGTGCCAAATTCCATTGCAAAAGGAAGACATTTTTGCAATTATCTTTGTAAACAGTTTTCCATAGGCACTTAATGCTTATTAATTTCCTGCTTAGAAGGTACTTCTCACCTGAAAAAGAGACATTTGGAACAGTTATTTTTTTAAAGATTTTATTTTATTTATTAGACAGAAAGAGAGACACACAGCAAGAAAGGGCACACAAGAAGGGGGAGTGGGAGAGGGAGAAGCAAGCTTCCCCCAGGCAGGGAGCCTGATGCAGGACTCAATCCCAGGACCAGGCATCATGACCTGAGCTGAACGCAGATGCTTAATGGCTGAATCCACCCAGGTGCACTAGAATAGTTAATTTTTTAAGATGCATTTCTGCTCTAAAATAAGAAGTAAGATATCTACATATCTTTTCTAGGATAGCTCTGGGCTGCTTTTCTGAGAAGGCTAATAAATAACCAAGACAGTGAAAAAGAGAGCATCACTCTTAAATTTGCATAAAAATTAAAAGTAAATATTCTGAATTTGCAAAAATTTCTTTAAAATTATTATTCTGTCTCCATTAACATATCTCAGTAAAACTGGCCTTTCCACTGTGAACATTAACCAGTTTTGATATACTATATCCCTAAGAATTATGTAGTCAATCCAACTTACACTAAATAAATTAACAAGCAAGAAAAAGCAAGATAATCTATCTCATTAAAGACAATGAATCTTGGAACACTACATCAAAAACTAATGATGTACTGTATGGTGACTAACATTAAAAAAAAGACATCTTCTGTTCTTGGCCATTAAAAAAGGACTTATAATATCAATATATACATTTTTCAAAGTGTGCATATGGGTGTTTTACATACAAAATTTTTTAATGCATAAGTTGTGTATATTTAAAGAATGACAGCAAGGGGTGATGTCATAAGTGATTCTAGAGGCACACAATAAATTACATGTGTGTTTTTACTGATTCTTTTTCAGTTTTCCCTGTATTATGTTTGTTCTGGTTATATTTATTAGGAAACATTTTTAGGAAGACCACTAAATTTATTTATAAATTTGAACTTGTGTTTTGTATATCCTTTGAAATTTTATTCTTCTAGTAATTCATTTTTAGTGCATTAAAAGTATTAGTGTGTCACAAATGTGTACTTTTTTTTAACATTAATATGTTAATATTAGGAGCTCTATGCTGGCATACTTCAAGCTGGGACTATAAGGGGTAGACACAAATCTTAACAGTAGCTAATATATTCTTGAGTGATTATGTCTTCCTCAGAATGCATTATTATTTATTTTATGAGCAATGGCTTGTGAGAGGAGGAAAAAAAAAGATGGACTTCTGGTCTCATCCATTCGAATAATGAATTGTATACCGATTTTATTCTATTGAAAAAAAATACATTGACCGATGCATAGAAGTTTATAAATAAGTAGAAAGTAGGCTGTGATTAAGAAGAAGTTAAAAAGAAATGCCACCTAAACAAGAATTTATGTATCATATGTTTTCTCCTTATTAATACAGCATTTCAGGTTGTATTTCAGATAATTATTTTTCACATGATACAAGTAAATAATTGGTGGTTTAAACTTTCATAAAGCCCTGTTTGTGGTGACCTTAACATCTTTATATGTGTTTTCTGGAGGAAGCAGATTTCAGGAAAGTCAGACAGCAGTTGAGTTATTTGACATAATATAAAGCCCAAGATTTTAGGATTGATACAAACTGCAGCTAACAGAACTATTTACTAGCAGATTAAAGATCTAGACAGAATAGGAGTTTGTCCCATTAATCTGAAGAAATCTTCACTTGCAAACTATCCTATCCTGTTGATATGGCAGTATCAATTCAGAAATTACACAACATTTCTTGAATGTCTAGCAGGAAGTAAACGGGGAAACTACAAATGTTCCCTTTTATTCTTCTTTCTATATTTTACCTACTACTCTCAGTGTGGCTGAATTTATTTCTTTCTCTTGTTTTCTAAATCAATTATATTTCTCTTTATATATTGAGTAGAATGTAATTCTATAATCTCCTTTTGACTTCATTATTATCATGGTAAATTTCATAGTTACATGAAAAAAAATTTTAAGTCATTGGGCAAATGTGCAGTTCTGAACAGAAATGCATACTATACATTTGTCAGAAGTTGGTAAGATATATTTTTCAAAAAGGTGTCAATTTTAAATGAAAAGATGGTATGAAAACATTGTTTTTCTATAATCAAGATGCAGTGGACTGCAAAGGACAAATCTTTTGAGAATGTATAGTTCCATGCTTAGAATTATTATACAGCTTGGTTCAACATAAATATTCTTTTTTAATAGATGCCATTTTTTAGAGTAGTTTTAGATTCACAGCAATACTGAGCAGAAGATACAGAGATTTGCCCTATACTCCTTGTCCTGTGCATGCCCAGCAACCCCTACTATCAGCATCATGCACCATCATGGTACATTTGTTACAACTGATGAACCTACATTGACTCATCATTATCACCTGAAGTCCACAGTGTACATTAGGGTTCACTGTTAATTTTGTGCATCCTATGTCTTTGCACAAATGTAAAATGGCATGTATCTATTATTAAAGTATTATACAAAGTAATTTCACTCTACTAGAAGTCTTCTGTTTTCTGCCTGTTTATTCCTCTTTCTTCCTAACCCCTGATCTTGTTACTGTCACCATAGTTTTGGTCTTTCCAGATATCATATAGTTGGGATCATAAACTTTTCAGATTAGTTTCTTTCACTTAATAGTAGGAATTTAAGTTTTTTCCATGTCTTTGCATGCATTGATAGTTTGTTTCTTTTTGCCACTGCATAATATTCCATTGTCAAGATGTACCACAGTTCACTCACTGAAAGGCATGTTGGTTACTTCTGAGTTTTAGAAAGTATAAATAAACCTGCTATTAACACCTATATGCAAGCTTTTGTATAGACTTAAGTTTTCTATAAGAATCTACCAGGAACATGATTGCTAAATCATAAGGTAAGAGTATTTTTAGTGTTGTAAGAAACCACTAAACTTTCCCTAAATAACCATACCATTTTGCACCAGCACTTAATAAGAGTTCCTGCTGTTCCACATTCTTGCCAAGATTTGGTGTCGTCAGTGTTCTGGATTTTAGCCACCATTCTAATAGATGTTTAGTGGTATCTCACTGTTGTTTTAATTTGAATTTTCCTGATAACATATAAAGGGGAGAATCTTCTTGTGTGCTAATTTGCCATCCGTGTTTCTTCTTTAATGAGAGATCCATTAAGATCTATGATCCAAAATTTGGGGAAAAAAGTGGGGGAGGAGATGTTGTTTGTGTTCCTATTGCTGAAATTTAAAAATTCTTTGTGTATTTTAGAACACAGGCCTTTATCGAATATGTCATTTGCAAACCAGTCTATGGTCTCTCTTTTCCTTCTCTTGCTGTTGTCTTTTGCAGAGCAGAAATTTATAATTTAAGTTTTTATCTAAATTCCAGTTAATTAACACACAATGTAGTATTATTTTCAGGTGTACAATTTAGTGATTCAACACTTACATGCAATACTTGGTGCTTATCACAAGTACAGTCCTTGGTCACCATCACTTATTTAAATCTTTAACCCCCACCCCCCAAACTCTGGTAGCCATCGGTTCATTCTCTATAGTTAAGAGTCTGTTTCTTGGTTTGCCTCTCTTTTTTTTCCCCTATGCTTGTTTGTTTTGTTTCTGAGATTTTCAAATTTTAATGAAGCCTAGCTTTCCAGTTGTTATGAATTGTGCCTTTGGTGTTGTATCTGTCAAATCATAACCAAATACAAGGTTATTTAGGTTTTCTCCTGTTATCATCTAGGAGTTTTGCATTTATATTTAGGTCTATGATCCATTTTGAGTTAAGTTTTGTGAAGAGCTACATTGCCTAGTTTTGTTTTTGTTTTTTTATGAGAATGTCCAGATTTTCCAGCATCATTTTTTGAAAAAAACTTTTTTCTCCATTGTATTGCTTTAGCTTTTTTTTTTTTTATCAGATCAACTGACTGTATTTATATGGGTCTCTTTCTGGGTTCTGGGTTCTGTTTTGTGAATCTATTTCTCTTCTTTTACCAATACCACCTGTCTTGATGATTGAGGCTTTCTAGTAAATCTTAAACTTAGGTATTGTCAGTCCTCCCACTTTGTTCTTTTCCTTCGATATTGTGTTGGCTACTCTGGATCTTTTGCATATCCATATAAGCATTGGAATAACTTTGTTTATACTCATAAATTAACTTGCTAATATTTTGGTTGGGATTTCATTGAATCCATAGATCAAGTAGGAAAAAACTAACATCTTGACAGTATTGAGTCTTCTTATCCCTGAACATGAAATATCTCTATATCTATTTAGTTCTTATTTCATCTGTTTTATCACATTTTATAGTAAAATTTATTTAAAAAAGACTTTCTGTCTACTTAAGTATTTACAAAAAATGCCCCTTTATGAACAGACTATAAGATATAATTGTTGTTTATGTGTTTTCCCAGTAAAATTTGAATGGAACTAACTGGGGAAACCAGAATGTATTAAGTCAAATATCCAGAAAGCAGATAGTAAAAATTATTTTTTTACATTTATAAAATATCTTAGAGATATCATCTAAAATTAGACAACACAATCTTGACTCATACCTGCCAAATTCTCTTCTAATAGTGAGAACAATGAAAAGAAATCTGGCTAAATGGATAATGTTAATTGAAAGTTCAAACTTCATAAGTTTTTTCTACAAGCACAAATTTTTTGAGGCAATTTGTACCCAAGTTAATAGTATACTTTTCTAGAGAAATCTGTAAAGAAGTTTAATGTGGTCTGTCAAATAAATAAAATCTTTAAAAAAAATGTTAAATGTGGATAAATGCAATTTCATCACTCATATTTTCAACCAGAATAACATCTTCAGATAAATTTCATAACTATATGCTTTCATAGTTTTATTAAGAAATTGATGACTTTTGCAGTGAAAATATAATTATAATAACTTTTTTAAAAAGATTTTATTTATTTATTTGACGAGAGAGAAACACAGCAAGAGAGGGAACATAAGCAGGGGGAGTGAGAGAGGGAGAAGCAGGCTTCCTGCTGAGCAGGGAGCCTGATACTATCCCAGGTTTCTGAGATCATGACCTGAACTGAAAGCAGTCACTTACCCAACTGAGCCACTCAGGTGCCCCTAATTATAATAACTTTAAAAGGAATTAGAAATATAATAAATCAGTCCAAAATAACTGTGCTATATTTATGTTTCAAAAGAAACTTTACATTGTTCACTACAAAAAAGTGAACTAATGTTCACAGTTAAACATTCATTTCTCACTATGTAATTTGTGAATATTTCATACAAGTCAATTTTTTAGAACTTTTAATTTTCTCTCATGACTATATTTAAAACATTCTAGTTCCATAAATTATGGAACTACACATTAATATCACTTCGTTGCTGACTTCATGGAATATTTCTTCAGTCCTATTTTTATTTTAATATTTGAATTATTGTCATCATTAACATTCTTCACTACTCCCTTTTTCTTGATATAATCCTCCCTTAGATTTTATCACCACACTCTCCTAGTTTTTGTATTATTTCTCTGGTAACTCCTCCTTCTTGGCAAACATTTCTTCCTCTCATATTTTCTTTCTTTCTTTTCCTTTCCCTTCCTTCCTTCCTTCCTTCCTTCCTTCCTTCCTTCCTTCCTTCCTTCCTTCCTTCCTTCCTAGATTTTATGTATTTATTTGACAGAAAGGAAACACAAGCAGAGGGAGTGAGAGGGAGAAGCAGGCTTCCCACCAAGCAGGGAGCCTTTGGGCTCAATCTAGAACTCCAGGATCATGACCTGAGCTGAAGGTAGATGCTTAAGGACTGAGCCACCCAGATGCCCTGACCCTTCATATTCTTTAACTGCTAGTAACATTGACATTCAGTTTTCATATGTATTTTGTTATATATGTATTCAAAAACAAAAGGTTTTTATCATATTTGACATCATCTCAAGATTACACTTTCTACCAACTTTTTAACAATACCTTTATAGTTGAATTCACTATTAATGCAACGCTTAAGTAAATAGTCTAGTACTTAACACTGTTATTTAATATAAAATAAAGCCTTTTAAAGCTCTCTGTTAGATTTCTATATTCATAAAGCATATTCATTAAATTATGGAAAACTAGTTTTTAGAAACTATCACAAATCTTTTAGTAATATTGTTTTTTTTAAAGATTTTTATTTACTTATTTGGCAGAGAGAGAGAGAGAGAGATCACAAATAGGCAGAGAGGCAGGCAGAGAAAGAGGGGGAAGCAGTCTTCCCGCTGAGCAGAGAGCCCGATGTTGAACTCGATCCCAGGACCCTGAGATCATGGCCTGAGCCAAAGGCAGAGGCTTAACCCTCTGAGCCAACCGGGCGCCCTAATACTGTTTTTTAATAAAGATTTTATTTATTTTGGGGGGGAGAGAAAGAGCACATGCCAGTGAGCAGGGGGAGAGGCAGAGAGAGAGGAAGAGGAAGGGAAGCAGACTCCCTTCTGGGTGGGGAACCCAATGCAGGGCTCAAATCAGAACCCTGAGATCATGAACTGAGCTGAAATCAAGTCAGACACTTAACTGACTGAGCCCCTCAGGTGCACCTGTTAATATTGTTTTAAAGGGGGTTGTTTTTCCCCTAATATTGCCTCTATTACCACATGATTAATATCTATTTTATTAAATTGGCTGTTTTTTGACCAAAATATTATCTGGAAAACAAAAATAATTATTCAGGGAGTTTTGACATAATAATTTTTCTTCCACAAGATGATCTCCATATAAATCCCACTCCCAAATGTTCACATGTTATTATTCACTAAATGGGAGATAATTTTAAAACCTTATTAGCATACTGATATTGAAGTTGTTTCTTTTTTAATTTAAAGATTTATTTATTTTAGAGAGAGAGCACAAGCCGGAGGGAAATTTGGGTGTATTATCCATTTTGAGTTAATTTTTCAAAATAACTGACTGAGATTTTGATTGAAATTGCATTGAATCTATAAATCAACTTGGGAAGAACTAAGATGTTAATGATACTATGTCCTATATATGAATATGGGGTATCTCTTCATTTATTTGTTGATATCTTTAATTAGCTTTTTATGCTTTCATCCAGGTTGTTACCTAAATATTTATGTTTTGGATTTTAATGTAATAATGCTGCATTTGTAGTTGATAATTGCTGATAGATAGGAAAATATTTGAATTTTGCATATAAAATACATATAAATTATATGCACGCACAAACACACAATATATATATATATATATATATGTATATATATATATATATATATATATATCCTGAAAGTTTTCTATAATCATGTATTGGTTGCAAGAATATATGAACAGTCATATCATCTACAAAAAAAAAAAAAAACAGTTTTATTGCTTTCTTCTCAGTCTGTATTCCCTCTATTTCCTTTTTAAAAATTGTGTTAGCTAGGACTATCAATACAGTGTTGAATAGCAGTGGTGAGAATATATATCCTCGTCCTTCATCTTGGGAAAAAGCATCTATGGACTATTAAGTATTATGCTAACTCTAAGACCTTTTTTTTTTTTTGGTAGATGGTCATAGTTGATTTGGTCATGGTGCATAATTCTCTATAAATTTTTAAGTTTGATCTGCTAATATATTGTTGAGTAATATTAGGTACATGTATGTTCCTGAGCTGTATTAGTATGTAGTTTTCCTATTCTGTAATTGTTTAATTTTCCTATTATATAATTGTTCTGTCTGGTTTGCTTTTAGGGTAATAAGCCTAATGGAATGAGGTAATAAGTTTGTTTGTTTTTTCTGCTTCTGTTTTCTAAGAGAGATTGTGTATACTTAGTATTATTTCTTCCTTAAATGTTTCATAGACTTCACTGGTGAAACCATGTAGGTCTGATGTTTTCTGCTTTGGAAGGCTATTAATCATTGATCCAATTCCTTAATAGATAAAGCTTTATTCAGGTTGTCTGTTTCTCCTTTTATGAGTTTCTGTGGTTTATATCTTTGAAGACGTTAGTCTGTTTCATCAGTTTTCATATTTGTGGGACAGAGTTTATCATAATACTTCTTTATTATGTTTTTATTGTCCATGAGATCACTAGTTACAGGCTCTTTCATTTCTAATACTAGTAAAGTATTTATTTGTTTTATTTTTTGATTAGTCCGACGAGATTTATCAGTTTTATTAATCTTTTCAAAGAACCAATATTTAGTTTCATTGATTTTCTATACAGATTTCATGCCTTTGATTTTAATGATACCTGACTTATTTTTTATTATTTTTTCTGTTGCTCTATTTTTCTATTAATTTTCTATTACATTTCTAATTTCTTATGGAAGAAGACTAAATTATCAGTCTTAGATTGCTCTACTTAGTTTTTTCAGTGTTATAATTTTTCCTCAAAGCATCACTTCACATTTTTATGTTTTTTTTAATTTAGTTTAAAATATTTTTTTTTCTAATTCTTATTTGATCATGTGATATTAAGTGATTTTAAAAAATCCCTAAATATTTGTAGCTATTTTTCTTTTTTTTCTTTTTTCCAAGATTTTATTTATTTGACAGAGAGAAACAGAGCCAGAGAGGGAACACAAGCAGGGGGAGTGAGAGAGGGAGAAGCAGGTTTCCCACTGAGCAGGGAGCCCAATGTGGGGCTCGATCCCGGGTCTCCGGGATCATGACCTGAGCCGAAGGCAGTTGCTTAACCAACTGAGCCACCGGGGTGCCCTGTACCTATTTTTTTGTTATTAATTTCTAGTGTAATTATATTGTGGTCTAAGAGAGTATTTTGTATTTTATTTTTCTTTCTAAAATTGTTAAGATATGTTTTATGGCCCATAATGTAATTTATTTTGATGATTTCCCTATGTGCTTGAAGAGTATGTATGTTATGTGTTAGATGAAGTATTCTATAAATGTCATTTAGATTCATGTGATTGATGTTGCTGGTCATTTCAAGTACAAGCTTACTAATTTTATGCTTTTTAGGTATGTTTATTACTAATAACAGGATGTTAAGGCCTCCAACTACAATAATGGATTCATCTATTTTTTTTAATGTGTTTCTATCTGCTTTTGCCCCACATTTTGACATCTGTTTTCAGGTACATACACAGTAAGGATTGTTTTTGTATAGCTGGTGAATTGACCTCTTTATTATTATGTAATGCCCCTATTTATCTCTCACAGTTTTTTTCCTTAATCTAAAGCTGATTTTGAATTTAATACAGCTACTCTGGCTTCTTTTGATTAATGTTATTACAGTATATCCTTTTTCCTTCATTTTACTTTTAATCCATCTGTGTAGATTTCTTATAACATATTTCTTATAAATATTTTGGTTTTATTAATAGACAGTTAATTTAATTTGCATTCACACTTGAAGTGATTATTGAAAAAGTGATTATTGATGCAAAAGTTAGTTTAATGTCTACCATATCTGTAACATTTTTTTAATTCATCATCCTTGTTCTTTCTTTCCTCTGTTATCAATTCCTTCTGCCTTTCTGATTTTAATTCAACATTTATATGATTCCATTTTCTGTCCTTTCTGAGTATATGAGATATCTTATTTTTTAGGATATTTTTAGTGGTGTTATAAAATTTAAATACACATTTCCAACTAAAATAAGTGTACTTTCAAATAACACTATAATGCTTCATGGATTGTGCGGGTACCTAAAACAGTATTCCTAGTTCTTCTCCCCTTTCTTCTGTATCACTGCTTTCATTAATTTCACTTATTATTAAGCTATACTCACCAAATACGGTTTGCTATTATAATTTGAACAAATCATTGTGTATTAAACCAACTAAGAATATGAAAAGAAAATATTTTATTCTACCTTCAGTGATTCTTTCTCTAGGGGCTTCTGGGTGGCTCAGTCCTCAAGTGTCTGCCTTAGGCTCAGGTCATAATCCTGGAGTCCTAGGATTGAATCCTGCATTTGGCTACCTGCTTGGCAGGAAGCCTACTTCTCCCTCTTTCATTCCTGCTGCTTGTGTTCCTTCTCTCGCTGTCTCTTTCTGTCAAATAAATAAATACAATCTTAAAAAAAAAAAAAAGATTCTTTCTCTAACATACTTCATTTCTTCTTATAAATCCAAGTGTATGACTTACTGTTTTTCTTTGAATAACTTAACATTTCTTTCTCGGTAGATCTATTAGTGACAAATTCTCAGTTTTTGTTTGTCTAAGACAGTATTTTTTTCTTCACTTTTGAAGGATAATTTCACTGAATACAGAATCCTGGCGTTTTCATTTTTTTGTTCATTTGTTTGTTTTTCTTTTCTAACACTTCTCATATTTTACTTCCCTTTTCTCATGCTTGCATGGTATTTGAAGAGAAGTTAAATGTAATTCTTATACTTATTTCTCTCTCGGTAATCTTTCTTCCCATTTCTAGACCTTTAAAATTTTTATCTTTGTTTCTGATTTTTACCTTTTTAAAATGATATACATAGGTGTAAATTCTTTGGATTTTTCCTGTTTGGTGTTCTTGGAACTTTCCGGATCAGTGGTTTGGTGTCTGTCATTAAATTAGGAAAATGATGAGCCATTTTTATTTCAAATATTTGTTGTTTCTTTCTCTCTCTCTTCTCCTATGTTATTATATTCTCATTATACACATTAGACTTTTGTAATTGTCCCTCAGTTCCTGGATATTCTGTTTATTCACTTATTTGTTTGTTTGTTTATCACTTTGGTTTCAGTTTGGGAAGATTATATCAATGTATCTTCTAGATTATATATACTTTCCTTGGCTATATTCAGTCTACAAATGAGCCCTTTAAAAGCACTATTCATTTCTGTTACAGTCTTTTTATTTCTATGATATCCTGTTGATTCTTCCTTTGTTTTCATCTCCATGATTACATTACTTTTCTGATAATCATAGTTGTTTTAAGACCACAGTCTGATAATTTCAGAATCTTTTTCCATATCAGAGTCTGGTTCTGATTTGTGCTTTCTCTTCAAACTTTTAACAATTTTCCCGTTTAGACTGCCCTGTGACTTTTTTTGAAAGCTTCACATGATTTTCTAATAAAAGAAATGGTGGTAAACAGGCATTTAGTGTGGAATTTTATATTTATATAGCTAGAAGTTAGGCTGTGTGTACTTTTTTGTAAAGGTGGGTATCAGGCTAACTTCCTACTAGGGTCCTATTTTAGTCTCTCCTATTGTCTTCAGCTTTTCTAGAGACTCTTTTTAAAATAAGATCTGAGCTTTGCAGTTCTTTTAGATGTAATCCACTGTTATATAAGAATCTCACTGATATTGTGCTAAAATGTGGGGAGGGGAAAAACAATCTATAGTCCTATGGCTTTATTTCACTCCCTTAGTGAGCTTCTGTCCACAGGCTGTGACCTTCACAATTGTTTTTCATCTCCCTTCCAACTGCCCTCACCCCACCTTTGGTGTAAGGAAGACTAGAGGGGGTGGGAGTTTGGTATTTCCTTTCTCCTACGTTGTCTGGGGCATATTTCCTAGATTTTTATCCTGGTTCATCTCCTACAGGTGAAATTCATGGAAGTATGGGGCCCCCTATGAGTGGACATCTATGAGTTCTTTAACACTCAAGCTAGTCCACATTGAGTCTGCAGAAGTTTGTCCATTATAATTAGTGTTCCTACTAGTATTGGTTTGAGTGTAAGCTTCCACTTTTAGATTTTTGCTTCTGGTAAGCTATTTCTTGGTATTGTCCTTTCTCTCCAGGTGGTTTGCCCTGTTATACCTCAATTCTCTGATGGGCCTAAGAAGAGTTGTTGATTTTCAGTTTGTTCAGCTTTTCTTTTTCCATTGTGAGAATAGGAGTGACACCTTCTAAGCTGTTTATCTGGACTGGAAATTGGATTTTTTTTTTTTAAATAATCATTCTGTCTCTTTCTGTTCTCTTTTCTCTTTTGTTATACTTAAAAATATGCCACCAAAATCATTCACTATTCAGAACTAATCACTGTATATATTCTTTTTATCTTACTAAGTTTAAAATTTTTAAGGGAAAGAAATCTTATCAGTCTTTGTCTAACTTGAAATTCTTAGCCTAAAATATGTAACACTTTCTTGATCTGTTTTCTTACACAGCTAAAATTTACTTTACCAATGCAAAAAATATATTAAAATTTTAAAATATATAATTCAACTTTTCAAAATGTGTATTTTCCTAAATTTATCAAGAAAATTATATTTTGAAGATAGAGCTTCTATACATTAAGAACATGAATGTAATTAGTCTATATTTTTGTGGAAGTCCAATAATCAGTAAAATGGTAATAAATAATTTGTCAGAAAGCACATAGTTTGAATAATTCACAATTTGGATAATCATAATGAAATACATAAAGAGTAAACATTTGTATTAAACAAGACCAACGAACACAAAAAATACTTTAGGATGAATTTTTAATGAAAACTAACACTATGGGGCGCCTGGGTGGCTCAGTTGGTTAAGCGACTGCCTTTGGCTCAGGTCATGATCCCAGAGACATGGGATCGAGTCCCATATCGGGCTGCCTGCTTCATGGGAAGCCTGCTTCTCCCTCTCTCACTCCCCCTGCTTGTGTTCCCTCTCTAGCTGTGTTTCTGTCAAATAAATAAATAAAAATCTTAAAAAAAAATAAAGAAAGAAAACTAACACTATATATTGGTGACATCTAAATGAAATGGTCATACAGTTTATACTTTATTGAAATTAAGTGTGGCACTGAATGACTGTGTTAGCTACATCTTCCTGATTACTTACTGAAGTTTTGAAGATTCTCTTCCTTACTGATTGTTCCAGGTCAGCTCTTATCTGAATAGCAGACTTTTCTTGATGTGAGCTTCTTGCAATTTACCTACTCTTTCCTTATACTTAGGATGTCCAGTTTTCTCTACTGCTTGAGAGTAACATTGATATATTTTGTCCTGGTAATAGATAAAAGCATTGGATGTATCAAAATTGATTTTAGTTAAACACGCTATTAAAGTTAATAACAGATGACATTTATTTTCTTAATGGTTTTACTATCAAATCATATTTTCTTCAATTAGTCAGTTAACATTATAATAGGAACTTGAAATATTGATGGCCTTCCTAATCAAAGACAGCATTCAAAATGAAGAGTTTTCGTGTGTGTGTGTGTGTGTGTGTGTGTGTGTGTGTGTGTGTACATAGAATATGAACGGTAGACTATAAGAACAAGGTTTCTTGTTTCGAATGAGAAAATATGTGACTCACGATTTCATCACCTGGGACACTTTTTAAGCCCAGCTTTCTGAAATCCTTCTATGCTGATTTTAGTTACATAGGAACACAACTGTTCAGCAACTGACAAAACCAAAACTAAACAAGCAAAAAATGGTCACTTTAGTATCTCTATTCTGGCTGCCAGTTCATCAAAGATTAATTTTACCATGCATACCACTTTCTGGAGCTCAACAGAGGTATACTTATAAGGTGCCTATAATTATATCATTTAGCTCTAAGTTATTATCCATAAGCTGTAAAACCCCGTTTTGTTGTTATTGAATGTTTTTTGACAATTTTATCAACTAAAATATTACAAATAAGTAAAAATGTATTTTCAACACAGACATATTTTGGCTTTTTCAGAATTCAGGGTGTAAAATTTGTTATTCATACTCTTTTTGTTATTGAAAGATCACCCATATTTTGGTGACTTTCTAATGTTTTAAAAAACTTTAAATATGTTATTGGCCTTTATCCAGAAAAATATATTCTTTTAATATAAATATTTAACATTAGACAACATGATTTATTGTGCCACTAGTTTTCCTGCTACATAGTGGTTAATCTTGCTGATGTCTTCTGTGGAAAAAGTCTTTTGATTTCAGTGTATTTTAGAAACTAAAGGTGAACAAGAGATTTAAGTGGGGAACAAATAATCTTAAACCATCAAAACAATGAATGTGCACTGCTCCACATATAAAGGCAGTACTTTAAATGATATACTTTAGAATTTAAACTTTTTTTTTTTAAGATACAATATCTCAAAATTCCATTTGCCATATATAAGCATGGTACTCAGATAAAAAGGGTTAAATAAGTGTCAGATTGCATTTGGTCATTTTGTTATAGAATATAATGATTAGCTCCTCTTTGATCAATAAAAACCACACTATGCTTATGATTAAATTTCAGTATGCATTGATACAACATGTCTCAAAAAGACAAAGGGTTGTTTCGACTTATCGAGATTGCTTCCCTAAGTAAGATAAAGGAATTGATTTAATATTTATTATTTCATTATTTCTTTCACTTTTTCTCAGGAGAAAGGTGACCAGTTGGGGGAAAGATCTCTCTCTTGATGTATTAGCAATGAGGAGGAAAGTGGCTGTGAAGAATTGGAAGAGGGAGCAGTATCACAGCCATGTGTCTTGGCCACAGACCGTGCTGCTGTGCAAGGTGTGGTACATTTATCCTCTTTGAATGATATGCTGAAATGCTGTATGATTCCTGTTTCTTTGTCTAGGGCAAGACTATCCTATGCATCTAAGCTCCATCTAGAAACATTGCCTTTAAATCATATCCATCAAAGGGGAGGAATGTTTGGATATGAAAGTGTGCTACCTTGGTATAGGAGTGAGTGGGAACCTGGGAGAGGTGGGGGCAGTTCTCACTGCAAAATGCCCAGACAGATTGACTTCTTTTGGTTCATTTGATAGCCTATATAAGATACACTTAAAAGAGTGAAAACATATGAGGTATAAGAAAAAATAAAACTAGTTATCTATAAATTACTTGGCTCCAATCAGAAGCTTTACCACAAGAAAGATATTCTAATGGTTCCCCTAGTTTATCATGGTGCCCCCCTTCATTTGTTTACGGAAGAGGCAGATGTTCTTTATATTGATGTTTTTTATGAGCTCTGGGACCAAGTTACCTTTGTCTTTATCTCTCATTGGTATTCCATTGGACAGTAATGAAAAGTAAATGGATTAGAACAGATATAGAACAGCTACTGGTATATAGTAAATATTCAAAATGCATAGTTGTTATTATTCTCTTTTAAAATAATGGAATTGTTTAGAAAAACTTTGGTTTGAGGATTTCAGGATATGTGGTAAGTATCATATGCAAAGCCTGGTTTCAACAATAACAACAAATTTATAAAAATGTAAATGTTTAAAAAGATTAGAATTCTAGTGTGTCAGAAATAGAAAAAAAATGTTATAAAAGGAATGTGCTCTATTTATTCCCATCAATTGAATCATGCTAAGAATTTGATCAGTGTCTCTGTAAGAGACTGGTATTTTTTGTTGGAAGGAATTTTTGGTATTGCTTAAGTTCATGCATGTTTGTTTGGGGGCTGTCTCTAATAGATCCCTCATCCCCACCCTGATGCATTCTATATTGCTTGTCAAAGGAATCATTCTCATTAGTCTTATGATTTTCCTAATCTCTTTGGCCATTTTTTTTAAATCAATTCTACATCACTCAAATTCAGAACCTCCCTATAACTTCATGTTCTTATTCCATTTTCTATTTTACCTGTCAAAATGTTAATATTATTTCTGATCTTTGCCTTTTCTGCTCTGAGTTCTTGGACTTGACTATATCTATGCCACCTGTCTGCTCTTTCTCTTAGTTTCCTTTTTTTTTTTTTTTTTTAAGATTTTATTTATTTGACAGAGAGAAACACAGGCAGAGAGGGAACACAAGCAGGGGCAGTGAGAGAGGGAGAAGCAGGCTTCCCGCCAGGCAGGCAGCCCCATGTGGGACTCAATCCCGGGTCTCCAGGATCATGACCTGAGCTGAAGGCAGTCGCTTAACCAACTGAGCCACCCAGGCGCCCCTCTGTCTTAGTTTCCTAAAGACTAACTGAGGGTAACACATGTTAATTGGGAAGCCTATTATTGTTGTTGTGCTGGTGGCTCCTATTGTTGTGAATGGTATATGCCAGATACTGAATCACTCATTGCGTAAATACCTCATTTAATCCCTAAAATAATTTTATGAAATAAGTATTACTTTTTTCTCAGTATCACAGCAAAGAAGCTGAGCCACAGAGAATTTAGTGAATCTGACCAGGGTAATTAAGCTTTTTACTGTCATAATTGGCAATGAATTTCAGTAAGTCTATCTAGGAAAACTGGGGGGCGGGGGGATGCTGTCTTACTGTTGCAGATGTGGGGAAGTTTATTCAACAAATATTTATTGAGAATTTTTGTCCCAGTTATTGTTAGATGTTAAAATTTCATAAAAACTAGTTGAATTAATTAAACTATATTCTAGCTCATTTTTGGCTAACCTGCCAGAAATTAAATACTTACTCAAATGGACTAGAATTAGCTAACAGGCCCTTGGCAGAATCTGAAAGAGAAGAATAACAATTGGATTCAAAGAGAAAAGAGTTACATATAGTTTACAGTAAAGAAAATAGGAATTTGTGCTCTTTGCTGACACACACAACCATGTGATGAAGAGAATGAAAAGAATGTCTGCCTCTTTGAAATTTGGGCTTTGATACAAAGTCATCAATGAAAATGTTCTGTAGAAGTAAGTTTTTCAAAAGTTCAACTCAGCCATCCAAATGAAATTAACTTACAGAGAAAATGAAAATTGAAAAATGTCTCTATCTCCTGGATTTTCTTTTAAAGGAGGGAGATATTCCCAAATAATACAGTATTATGAATCACATACATAAAGATACTGTCGCTAGTAAATTAATTGTGCATAAAACTCCTGAAATCTTTCAGTGGAAGAAAAGATACATGCTGGGAGCATTAACAATGCCAATAATTTGCATAGCTTCTTGAAAAGAATTTAATTAGAATATAATTTTGCAGCTAAATGGGAAGCTGTTATGCCAAGAAATATTAATCAAAACGGTAGCAATATATCTTCGGAGAGACTTTTTGAATTAACTATTGAATTGAAAGCATTTGGAAAATATAACTTTATGATACATATAATCTTCTTGAGAATAACTCTTATGTATCTAGAAAGCAAACAAATATTAATGAAATAATACTGTTTTATGGTTCTATCTGTTTATTACAAAAGTGGAACAGAAATAGGCACAAATAAACTCTGCTGTTAGTGAGACAAAACAATGTAAAGAATGTTGTAGCTGAAATGTCAGATTATGGAACTGTGGAAATTAGCATTCTTTCTAGCCATGGGGAGAAAAGTTAAGATTTGAAAATGTACAAGTTTATAGTAAGCCCTAGGGTGAGCTTTAACTTCACATTGAACTCTAGAAAGAGGTTCAAGTGTGTAATTATTAGATGTTTAGAAATGTTGCCAGTGGCTTTAAGGGCCAAATTATGCTGTTAGGTAGTTTCTTATCTGCTACTAAGTTATCAAAATGCTCTTCTACATTAGCTCCAACGTTTGTTTTTTTTTTTTATCATTTTGCTCATTGTGATATTTGGGAAAAGAAAACAGAAAAGAGAAAAATTATCAGCATGTGTGCATACCTGTGTGTGACCCTGGGTGTGCATGTGTGTGCTTGTGAGTAAAATTTCCTAACTCTAGATCTTAGATTGATTTTTGACTCACCAAAGTTACATCTGGAGTTGTCTTGGATCCTAGTAATATAAAATGAATCCTTGAGATATGAATTGCAAGTGCATTCTCCAGATTGTATATATTACTAATGTTTCATTTGGTTCTGAACTAGTCCATAGTAAGTGCATTTCCATATTCTCTACACAGAGTGTAAAACTAAAATGCCTGGAATAAAACAAAAAATGACTCATTTGACTGTCTTTTACTTTTCCATAGACAGTCTTATACATAGAAACAATTTATAGTTAATTATGTGTTATAATTTTTAGATGCCCAAATATCTCAAAATATACAGTATTGTACATCCAAAGGGTTTCTAAGGTGCCTGAAATTTCTACATTTGTTGTTATTTTCTAGGTTGTAAGTGGTATGAAGTATTATTTGTACCTCTGTAATTTAGTCCTGTAAAACAGTGTTGACTCTTAAGCACACGTATAAATGTGTTGAATGAATGGAGTAATATATCATATTCTCTAAATCCAGAACTTTGTGTCATTATCAAACCTATGTATTCCATAATTCATGAGTCATTGATAAACAAGTAGAAGTGTTAATCACCAACACAATGAAACAGACTGCTCTGTCAACAGGAGAGAAGTTGGAAAGATGAAGGACAAGTGTTACTTTGCATGAGTGAAGAGAGTAGGAAAAACCCAGAGCTGGGTGTTAGAGGACCAAGTACAGACCCCTCAACAGTCTAAAGTGGGAAATAGAAGAGGCCTTGAGAGCACAGGTTTTTGTTTGTTTTGTTTTCTTTCTTCCTTTCTTTTTTTTATTTTTAGTCACTGTTAGCTCTGTGCCGACCCTCATACAAGTGTGAAAATAGATGCTTTAGGAGATGCCATGACCCAGGTCTTTCCCTGTGAAGCAGTTAACATCACTTAGAGACTGACCGGTACATAAAAGAACCCACTTGACAAAATTCCAGCTACTTCAGACTACTGATTATTTTTGACTGCTAGGTTACTGTGTTCCTTAAAAGCTTGTAAACATGAGTGGAAATTTTCCCTAAGAAGGAGTCTATTCAAAAAATAGTTGTATTTCCATTTCTCACTCACTCTTTGTTTTCTCCTTGAAATGCATCATTGTAGATAATATCAATACCACTCCTGTAAACTGACACATTCATGCAGGCTTTTAGAATGTGTTGAATTTATACCTATTATTAGTGGAAGACAATATGTAATCATCCAACTTCATTCCACAACACATTTTAAAAGCTTTTGGAATGATTGAAACATAATCAAATTAGAGATTGCATCAATACAAATCAGCTCTGTATGCTTTCTCATTCCAGTTTAAAGCAAGCTGGCAGACCTAGTAGTAACCTTACTCCAATTTACAATGAACTTAATTATACATGCTAAAGAAAATCTCTCTACCAGTTGGGAACTCTGTTGCAATGATCTGGCATGCTTCACTAAACTCGCAAGGGGGAAATATGTACAAAGGTTTAAAGATTGGATTCAAATGAATTATTTGTGTCGATCAAATTGAATTGTCATACCAAAATTAAGAAACAATGCAGTACTTCCATATTAAGTTATCCATACCACCAACACAACATAAGATATTATATTGTTATTACAGACCACTGTTCCTCCCAGTATGGTTTAGGTTTAATTTCTCATTTTTCCTAAGGGATATCAATGTTCTGCCTAACTTAATGGTTCCCCTTCTACTATCAATAACTTATTAGAGAATGTCACTAACAGTGATGTAGTTCTGAATTAAATTAAACCAAAATATAAATTCTGTGACATAGGAAATTATATAATCAAAATTTAAAAACAAAAAGAATATAAGTTACTAATAGAATACTCTATAACTGTAGAGTTTGGGTTCTGCCCATGATCAGTTTTATGATCTTCGGGATCAAGGGGTTCCCTTAGCTTATTTACTCATTTGGAAAATTGGGAGAAATGGAATTTGACCCAAAGTATCCTTAGAGTATCAATATTGGCATTGTTTAGGAGGTTAATAAAAAAGTAGTCTTAGATCCTTCACTCCAGACCTACTGGATCAGATAGACATTTAAACAAAATCCCCAATGAGCTGAATGCCCAATGATACAGACATTGAAAAACATTGGCTCAGAAAACTGCAGTCACTTCTATCGATTTTTCTACCTTTTGCTTTAATCACAGGTTAGATATAAACAGCAAAAAGATTAGCAGAACCAGGCTTACTTCACATAGAAATGGTTAAATATTAGGCCCACCCATTGACTTTTTATGAAGTTATCCTTGGAAAACAATTAAAACAGTGGCCCAACAAATTTAATGTATTTCTATTATAATATTAAAAGAGCTTTAAATTTTGGAAATTTGACTTGCACTTGCACTCAACTAGTTGTATTTTAGCAGTAATTATACAAATATCTTTTAACTCTTTCTAGAAATAGAGGATTTTAGCTCATATTATCCTAATTTTGCTGCATGAAAAATGTGGCAAATGAAAGGTGGAATATACTTCTACTTATTATTCCATAATAATTAATTCTCTTCCAAATACATAGAAAACACATAACTATAAATGCCATTTAAATATATAAATTAAAAAAATAATACACAAATTTAAATGTCAAGGAAGACTTTCAGATGTGGAGAAAGGGGAACCCTCTTACACTGTTGGTGGGAATGCAAGTTGGTACAGCCACTTTGGAAAACGGTGTGGAGATTCCTTAAAAAATTAAAAATAGAGCTACCCTTTGACCCTTCAATTGCACTACTGGGTATTACCCCAAAGATACAGAAGTAGTGAAAAGAAGGGCCATATGTACCCCAATGTTCATAGCAACAGTGGCCATAATCGCCGAACTGTGGAAAGAGCCAAGATGCCCTTCAACAGATGAATGGGTAAAGAAGATATGGTACGTATATACGATGGAATATTATGCCTCCATCAGAAAGGATGAGTACCCAACTTTTGTAGCAACATGGACCAGATCGGAGAAGATTATGCTGAGTGAAATAAGCCAAGCAGAGAAAGTCAAGTATCATATGGTTTCACTTACTTGTGGTGTATAAGGAGTAACATGGAGGACTTTAGGAGATGGAAAGGAAATGTGAATTAGGGTAAATCAGAGGGGGAGACAGAGCATGAGAGACTGTGAACTCTGAGGAACAAACTGAGAGGGTTTTGGAAGGCAGGGGGTGGAGGGATGGGCAAGCCTGGTGGTGGTTCTTAAGGAGGGCACATATCGCATGGAGCACTGGGTATGGGGCATCAACATTGAATCTTGTAACACTGAAAAAATAAAATAAAATTTAAAGTAAAATACTTAAACATTCTTAGAGGATTCAATTTTTTTAAATTTTAATTTCCTATAAAATGATTAGTTTTGCCCATATGCAGAATTGCCTAGGAGTAGATAACATGCATACTTAGTTTTAAATGAAGTTGTTGACATTTGTAACAAAAAATATCAAATGAAGTAAGTCTATCTTGAATTACTCTGAATTACCAATAACCCATGCCAGTTAGGTAATGACTTCCTATTAAGGTTAATGAAAATAAAATGTAAATCTCCATGAATAAAATTAAGGCTATACTGATATCTCAATTACTCAGGGCATAAGGGTCTGTGATATTCACCCTTTAAAAAGTAAAATGCTTACTAGAAGCCCTAGGCTAATAACAAAACCAGTTTTCCAGTACTGCTTAATGGCATGGTCAAGGAAAAAAAAAAAAAAAAGAAGAAGAAGAAGAAGAAGAAAGAAAAAAAGAAAAAAGGAAAGGAAAAAAAAGTCCTGAATTCAGGAAAACATTTAGTTGTTAGACTTTAAAGCTTCTGGAAGCAGTGTTATATGCAATAGTCCCTAAAAGCTTACATTTTAACTAAGTATGTATGGTGAAAAAATCCCATAGGGCAAACAATTGGATGTCTTTATTTTAGAAAAAAAAATTTCTGGTTCAAAATAATTTCTTGACAACAAGGAGGTATGAATTGTGATTTCCCACTTCCCCTTTCCTTAATTTTCTCTTCTGATCTTTACCCAACCTCTGGATTTTTTTGTATCCTCCAGCCTGTGTATATAAGCCCCCATCCTTCTGCTTTTTCACCAACTCTCTCTTTTCTTCTCCTTTCCCTTTTCCTAGTACCACATGAAGAATCCAACTGTTTCATTGAAAAATATGTATTACTACTGCCCTGTATCAGTTTCAACCGTCTCTCATCCGAGCTTGTAGAACTAGTCTTTCTGCTTTAGTTTTTACTTACTGTAAACCATGTTCCACAGGCCAGCCAGACTTTTCTTTCTAAAACTAATATTTGGTCATACCACTCTCCTTACCAAACTTTTAATCTTTTCTAATCAAAACTCCTTTTCACTGCATTCAAGATCTTCCCACTGTCTGATAGCAAACTTCCCTTCCAGATTTCAATTGCAGTCTCTTCCTTATGTTCTAACTGCAGCAGAAAAGAATTGCATCTGGGGAAAAAAAAAAAAAAAAAAAAGAATTGCATTTGTGTATTTCTGTTCCTTGACTTGTTTCCTGTACTTATGTTGTCACTTACTTTGCTTCCCAGCATTAATTGCACTTATGGCACGTCTTCACTTGTCTATCTTTTCTGGTAGATGGTATATGAGCTTGTTTGTTTTTATTTGTTTGATCTTTATGGATCTACCACAAAATACATCACTCAAATTGTATGTTTCCAGTTAGTGAAGTAATGCTAATGAATTCTTTCTAGAGAATTTCTTAGTCTGGTTTGAAGATATACAGCCTGGTTTGGAATAAGGAAGGTAAAATAGGTGTTTAAATATGCACTCTGATATTTTTCTTTTTATATAGTTTCTTTTTCTTGTAAAACATAATTATTTGTTATGGACCAGTTATCTGTATTCCTGTATGTAACCTGGCTAAATACCATACTTATCTCTGTAAGTCAGATGAAGTAATTGAGTCTTCATCATTGGGATCTACTCTACAACACACCTACAACACTCTGCTGGATCTTAGAAAAAAAGCAGACTTAAAGCATTTAATGCAGCCTATTTGCAAAAGAGGGCCAAGAAAACCTGCCTTTGCTGTCATGATCAAGAGAGGAGGAGGAGCGTCTGCTGCTGGTGCTGGGGTCCAAGGAGAGACACACTAGAGCCGGCTGCTGGGACTGAGTGAGGTACAGATGTGTCACCCACAGATGCCACAGCTGCTTGGGGCGCACAAGAACCCACTGTGTGTATTGAGCCAAGGAGACTCAAACCCAGCAGCTACTCCACATCAGTAGACTATATTTAGAGAGATGACTGATGGATGTCTCAGCATAACATATTTGTCGTGGACTGAAAAGACAATGAACCCGATGTACCATCTGTGGGGGACTCCACGCTGTTTACGCACCAATATAAAATATGGTGAGAGCTTTTTCTCCACTTCAGGCACAAAATTTTGGATTTGGTGGAGATGCATAACACTTGTTTCATGCGAACTAAAGGATGGAGAACTGGAGGATATTAAACCCTAGGTCATTGTTGTCTGGGAAGGAACAGACAAGCATGAAAACACAGCAGAAGTAGCAGATGAAATTGAGGCTATCATACACCTTATGTAGCCACAGGCCAAAATCTTTGTACTGGGTTTATTTCCTTGAAGTTGAGAAGTCTTTAAGGGGAAAGAATGCCAAGGTGAACCAACTCCTTACAGTTTCCCTGCTGAAGCTCACCAGTGTTCAGCACTGGATGCAGATGGAGTTTTTGTGAACTCAAGAGTGTGCCTCTCCTGCTACCACACATTTGATTTTCTGCATCTCATGGCGGGGGGGAGGGGGGATGTTAAACACTGTTCTGCAAACCCCTGCATGAAGTCATCATGTAAGTGTTGGAGGAAACACCTGCCAAGAAACAAACCACCATTGCCTGACTGGCTCCCATCAGTGTTTAAGAGCACCCAGGCTTCCTCAGATTGGTTCTATCGCTAGTACTACAGAATCCTTCTCTTATGGCACTTTGCATTGTATGGAACATTCCTAGATGTTCGTATCTAGTGTTTGAAGGGCAGGAGGGGTTTAAACTAGTCCTGTACATAGAAGGTTTGTTTGACATGGGAGAAAAATTAGTCAGGAAAGATTGTTGCTTAAATTGATTTGAAACCAGAGGGGGACTTTTTAGTCATATGTGTGACACATTCATTGCATTATCACTGTTTTCCCTAGGATGACATTAAGCCCAAGTAGTGAACAAAATGAAATTTTTTTTTCTTGGCCACTGTTTCTATGGTTTATGTCATAGATAATAATGATCAGTATCACATCTACTTGGTTTTAAAACAGATAGTCTTTCCAGTTATTAAAGTTCATAATTTAGCATTTTGTTTTTATTTTCCTTTATTCATTTGCATTCACAACATTTTCTTAACATACAGCATCAGATTGAACATGCTTATCTTTCAAATAAGGGGGGTTTTAGAGTTACAAATGAATTTGTTCCACTCTCTTAATTTTTCCCGTTTAGTAGTGGAAGATAGGTTTTGCCCCATTTGGGGGACTCTATGGAATGCATTATATTTATACTGCTGAATACCATGTCTATAATTGTTTGTTTGTTTGCTTGTTTGTTTTGTTTGGCCCTTGTTGACATTACATGCTTTTAACACATTTTAGACTGAGGAGCTCTGTTGCTGGAAGTATAAGTCCCCAGCCAAGTAGTCTCATCAGATATTACTGATGTGTGATTCTTTTTTGTGTGGTGTTCTATGCATAGAGTCTGTGTAATGCTATTCATATTCAGAGTTCTGGTTTCCTTTCTTTTGTTTTCCCCTTAAAATGTGTTATAGTTTCTGTGTAAAAAAAAAAAAAAATCAGAACTCTATTTCCCATTCTGTAAGTCCTGACATATTTCAAGTTTTATAGTATCTTAAGGTGTATGTTTTATTTTTTATTGGCTTAATTTTTAAATTATATCTGTTAAGAAAAATTGTGCCTTTTTTCATGGGGAAACAAATGGAGCTGCTGTTCCGAATAGACATTCTGCTTTAATCCCACCATTTTAGTGAAAAAGAACCAGGTTTGTTTAACTTTCAGGGTTTCTCCTTAATGTACTTTCATCTAAGAATTTCAAGAGAGCGCTTTGTAATCTTAATAGTTTACTTGAACCACAAGCACAAGGACTGCCATTTAAAAAATAATGGGACAGTACATACTTCATTGTTCCGTGTGCCTGTGGATTATGCACAAACTGGATCTACAGACATTTGTTAAATGGAACCAGGTGGATATCGAAGTAACCTATTAAAATATGTTCTGCACTAACTCCACTTATGTTCAAGTTCAGTAACTAAGCGTCTGTTTCGTGTTCTGCTTGCAAGGCAAATGGCAGTGCTTCTGTGTGTTGGAAGGGAGTTGCTGATTTGTGCAAAAGCCACTTCTGTTTGAGAGGGATAAAACCTGGGCTGGTGTTTCTCTTGTGAAACCTCTTTCTAGGATTTTTTTTCTTTTTGGCCTTGTTTTTGTTTTGTTTTGTTTTGTTTGTTTGTTTAACACATTTCTAAATGTATCATGTCTTCATACAACAAAAAAAACTTGCCATGTTTACTAAACCTGTTTACTGCATTAAAATTTCCTCTCAAAAAAAAAGAGCAAGAGTACTCTAAAGACACAGATTTCCTAAGGGAGGACATACCAGGCCTTCTCAGAGTGTGCTTTTGAGTAACCTAAAACCTTATGCCCCCCTTTATAACAAAAAAACTAAGTAATTGAAGCGGTAGTTTTAATAAAACCAAATCATACTCTAAACAGGTGCCAGTATTACTGTGTCGGAGGCCAGCTTCATATTATTTTAAAAATAATTTCCAGAGATTCCATGCAAATGAGTCAGAAGTAAAATTAATCAAGAAATTTGTGCGATTTAACTTTTTTTCCCCATTTGTTAAGTTTCTGGGGCTAATTTACTGAGAACAAATAAAAATAGGAGATAAGGAAGGAAGTAGGGGAAGGCGCAGGGAGAACAGCAGAAAAGGCATCAAGCGCCTTGCGCAGTCATTCTGAAACAATACTTAATAAATTGAATATGCATGAACTTTTACTTTCTTCCTACAACTACGGTTCACATTATGTAGAATATAAACATTTTTACATTTATGAAAAATTTTCTAGTACATATATTGTTCTAAATCATATAATTTGAAATATCTTAATGGTAACCTATAGCTTTTAGAACTAGTGATTTAGGAATGCCCGGGTGGCTCAGTGGGTTAAGTGGCTGCCTTTGGTTCAGGCCATGATCTCAGAGTGCTGCAATCAAGTCCTGCATCAGGCTCTGTGCTAGTCCGGGGCTTCTCCTTCTGCCCGCCGCTTCCCTTTCTCATTTTCTCTCTCTCTCTGACAACTAAATAAAAAAATAATGAATTAAGTTAGATTATGTAACTGGTTCATCTAAAATGAATGCATCTTTTTCTTTAAAGATTTTTTTAAAGAGAGAGACAGAGAGGGAGCATGGGGGAAGGGGTAGAGGGAAAGGGGGAGAGAGAATCTCAAGCAGGCTCAGGGCTATGCCCAGAGCCCCATGCGGTGCTTGATCCCATGACCGTGAGATATGACCTGAGCCAAAAGCAAGAGTTGGATGCTTAACCAACTGAACCACCCAGACCTTTTATATGTAATCATTAGCAACTCAAAATGATGAAAGAAAACTAAGTACTGTGCAATTTTGAATGTATTTCTGATGTCAATGTATATATATTTTTATTTGTATTTGTTTTGATTATAATGGGGAAAAAAAGCATTATATACCTTAAAAAGAAAAAGTTGCAAGAAAATAATTTTCAGAACAGAAAAAAGAAATTAGTATTTCAATTAAACATTTTCTTTCTGTATATATTTTGCTATTTTGAACTCATGAGTAATGGAATTTAAAACTTTCTGCCGGGGCGCCTGGGTGGCTCAATTGGTTAAGCGATTGCCTTCCGCTCATGATCCCAGAGACCCAGAATTGAGCCTTGCATCGAGCCGGCATCCCGCTCCCTGCACAGCGGGAAGCCTGCTTCTTCCAGCTTGTATTCTCTCTCTGGCTGTGTTTCTCTCTGTCAAATGAATAAATAAAATCTTAAAAAAAAAAAAAGAAAACTTTCTGCCAAACATAAACTATCCTTTATTTTTATTTTTTTTCTGAGCTACTATTTACCTTTCTGAACTACTTATTAAAAATTCTGAGCTAATCCTTACCTTTCTGAAACGTTACCATTTTGGCATGTTCAAGCAGATGAATGTAACTCACTTGGCTACTTTTTTATGATTATCCTGTAATTAAGCAACATATAATGTTAATAAAAGTAGAAAAACTTGCAAATTATTATTGGGACAAGAAATGTCTGTCTCTGAGAGCATGGCTTCCATAGGTACAGAAGTATAATTGCATCTATTTCATTGATCATATAGTCACAAATATCCACTCTTCCACACACAAGATTTTGAGTATGGTTAAATATATTATTAATTCCAAAGTTACTATTTTTATAACCTTTATCAATGGTGGGAAGTGGGTCATCATATTCATACTTGCATTTAATGCTGCTTTGAAAAAAAAAAAATCTAGTATCTATACCAACCTAAGTAGAAGAGAAAACTAAAAGTGGGACTTTGATATAGATTAAACTTTTATTATTCAAGAGATCCATCTCCGGCATGAAACTTTTTCTTTTCATTGCCTGTGAGAGAGAAGAGTCTTTTGACACTTAATCATTAATATTACTTTAGCTTTCAGTAGTATAGGAGATGGGTACTGTCTCCTTATCAGAAAATCTACTGCTCAGCAAATTTTGAGTGCAGGCAGACTACATAACCCTGTGCAGTGCAGCCACTGAATCATAGCTGATTTATACATGAGTAACTACCTAACCTACGATGGTTCAACCATTTTTTCCTGGGCACTTAAATCTGGACACTTTAAGAATTAATTATTTAGTTCTGGTGGGTCAAAAGCAAATGCTATATGCATGTAATGAAAAGCTAGTTCACAGAAGAGCCAAGCGCACAAAGATAGATTTCATAGGTTCTGTTTATTAGGTAAAGACCCTCCTGTATAATGTTAGTTTTTCAAATATTCTGGATTCTAATTATAAATGGGTGATGATTTTTGTTAATTTACTTTTGTTAGTTGTTTTTATTTTTCAGACTGTTATGAAAAATCCTGTGTTTTTTCTTCATTCTATTAATATACAGTATTACAGTGATCACTTTTCCAATATTAAACCAGCCTGGGATTTCTGTGATAAATGTCACTTGTAAGGATGTTTTATACCCCCTTTTTTTATATATATACTACTAGATTTATTTGCTAGTATATGTTTTAAGGATTATTGGTTATGAAGGGAAATTGGTTTGTAAGGTCTTATAATTTTTGTCAGGTTGTTCTATTAGAGTGGTTTTGGACACATAAACTGAGTCCAGAAGTATTACATTCTGAGGGCCTGGCTGGCTCGGTCAGTTGAGCATCTGCCTTTGCCTCTGGTCCTGGTCTAGAATCCCCAGATCGAATCCCGGATGAGTCCCCTGATCCAGTCCCAGGATTAAGCCCCGCGATGGTCTTCCTGCTTCGCCGAGAGCCTGCTTGTCCCTCTCCCTGTGCTCCTCTGCTCGCGCTCTCTCCTGTGCGTCTATTATATTTTCATATATATTAGAATTATATATGCGTAATATATATGTAGTTAAAACTATTCAGAGAATTGCCTCAATATTTTTTTAAATATTGACAGAAAACAAATTTTAAAAGTACATTAGAAATCACTCTAAAAGTAGCAAAGTGCTGCACAGATATTTTAAATGTCCTAAAAAATTAAGTAAGTTGAAAGAGAGAATTACTAAATTAGAATTGATTTATATTTTACAAACATGTTGAAAGTAAATTCTGTCAATGGATATGCACCTCTAGTTATAATGGTAAACATTAAAAACTGCCTCTAATCTCCTTAATAATTACAGTAACTTCTAGAAGTGTATCAATTCTTTACTCATTGATTTAAAGTTATTGCATATTTATTTCATACTATAAAAAGTTATTTTTTATAAAACAATCCAGCTTATTACTAGAACTCCACAATAAAAGGACGGGAAAATGTATGCTTGGCATGACCAGGGACTACTTCCATCATAGGAAAATTATGGAATAATTTATATGGAATGTAAACAATTGATTGCTAAATATCATAAAGTATAATTGCATAATATCAATAACAATGTGAACCTCAAGGTTAATAATCGTTTAAAAAAATTTTTGAGCCTCCATTATATATTGGTAGGTGTTCAGCTGCTTCTCTAATCCTTATAATAACTGTGTTAGTTATCTTTTATACCACATAGGAAAGACTGCATCTCAGAGAGAAAAAGCCACTTTCCCAAAGAGAACAAAATGAAAAATGATGACCTTTGTGAAATTCTTGGTCATTTTTATTGGGATATATCAAATATAAGAAAAAGGGCAAAAGATATGATTGTAGTTGGGGCAGCATAACCAGTGATGCATACATGCTGTTTTCTCCATTCCGTGTGCAATAAAATCTACCCTGCTGCAGGCACCACAAAGCAGAGGATGGCAAACTAGGGTGTGAGGCCCAAAATCAGTCTTTTGCTTATTTTTGTTAGTCCATGAGCTCTGAATGGTTTCCATATTTTTAAATGATTGAAAAAAAATAAAAACAGTATTTGGTGAGACATGGAAATTATACAAAATTCACATTTTAGTTTCTATAAACAAAGTTTTATTGGAATAGAGCCATGCCGATTTGTTTATGTGTTTATGGGTTATTTATTGCTTATTTTGCACAATAATGGCAGAATTGAATAGATGCAACAGACTGCAGGTCTCACAAAGCATAAAATATTTAGTGTCTGGCCCAAAAAGTTTTCCAATTCCTTCTCTAGAATATTTATTATTCTGTGTAGTATTGACAAGAATGTGTGTATGCCTGCATTAAAAATATATATATGACAAGTATTTTTCCCTTGCTGTAATAACTGTTTATTTTCAAGTGGACATTGCCTCAGTTGATATTCCCAATTTGTATTTGAGGTATTGGAATCATCAGATTGGATATTTGTTCATTTGAAAAAGAGAATACCTGAGGGTATTGGAATAAAGCTACTGCCCTTAACCTGTCCAGACCTTTCTGTCTTGATTCCAGATGCAGTAGGAGGCAGCCTGACATTTAGAGTTACACTGACACCTTTTATCTGCAAATAACTTTATAACATATTCATTCAGAAGTTAACCCTATAATACATGTATGATTATAATTTAGACCATTTTTTGCAGCTGTTTCAACCACTGTTTTCCTAACAGTAGGGAAAAAAAACAAAAAAAAAACCTGATTTTTAAATTGCTTAGTTGTCAAAGAGATTACAGCTCTAAAGGTCTTTTCCTATGTATAACATTTGAAGAGGTGTTTAAAAATTTCAAAACCAGTGATTTGGTAATTGAGGCAAATATAATAAACTTAAGTATTTTCTTAACTGCAAGCTGTTAGAGTCAATCGCTGGTATCTTTATAACTACTAAAAAAATGTGAAAATACAAAACACAAAAGCAATTAAAATTTCAAAAATTGTCCAATTTAGTGATATTTTCAAATTTTTATTTTCTTAGTAGGCTAAGATGTATATTTTGTCATAAAATAAGTACATAAAATCAAAATACAGGGTTAAATCTGATCTCTTGGAAGTAGTAGTGTCTTAAGTTTCCTTTCATTTAATTGTTGATAGTATTAAAAGTCAGTGTTTTTCTTTTTGGTATGCATTATTACAGAAAGTAAGAGGAATATGCATATATCTTAAAAGGGACTTACAAGAATATGTACACTCCAGTTATGAGGTGGATTAATACTTTAATAGGTGGTCAAATTGCATTTAAGAAAGATAACAAATATGTTTCTAAGGAAACAAGATAATGTACTAACTCCAAAAGGGATTTTTAAACAATATTTATCTCTATATAAGGTAAATTATTATATTATTAGTTGAAAAGAATAGTAACAATATTTTAAACAGCAGTTTTGTTGGGACAGCCCAAATGTTTAATAATCTGTTACTTATGTAAATATTCTTTTAAGACTGAGTATGTTTTTGAAATTTAAAAGATGTAGATACAAGAACAGTGGATCAGAAAAAGTAGAGCCACTTTCAAATATCAGGGGATTTAAAAAGTAATAAACGTTTTTCTAATTTTTTTTTTCTAAATACAAACATGATGGGGCGCCTGGGTGGCTCAGTTGGTTGGGCGACTGCCTTTGGCTCAAGTCATGATCCTGGAGTCCTGGGATCAAGCCCCACATCGGGCTCCCTGCTTGGCAAGAAGCCTGTTTTTCCCTCTCTCACTCTCCCTGCTTGTGTTCCCTCTCTAGCTGTGTTTCTCTCTGTCAAATAAGTGAATAAAATCTAAAAAAAAAAAAAAAAAATGCTAAATACAAACATGAATATAGCTATTGTTATTATTACCAAATGATAATATTTGAATCCTGGCTTCAGAGTCCGAGTATAACCACTCTGTTATACTACCTTTTGAAAGTTAATGTTTTTCTATTGAATGTAATAGAAACAGAAAGCATCTGAAAAAATATACGTAATTCTCATATTGATAATAGCATAAGATACTCATTTTCTTAAACACAATACTAAATTCTGTGTTGTCCGTACTTCTTATTGATCAAATTCTTATTTGAATAAGGAAAGCTTCTGAGTTTTATAAATAAGAGTTATAGCAAACATAAATCTACCCTGGGCCCAGCAGCAACAAACACTGATAGTGTCTGGATCTTGGTTCTAATACCATTTTCCAGTGAAAGGAACCTGAGCTCCTTGAAGAAGTGGCTGATTCCTTTACAAATAAAAGGAGACCCGAGTACCTTATAACACCAGAAAGAAAAAAGTACTATAAAACAAACAAGACAAAACCCCACAATGTTGGGATTGGTATCTGAAAGGAACACAGTGGCCAACTAAATAGTTCCCAGTGGCCAAAGCTGGAACAATTTGAGCAATAAATTACTAATGGGTTATAACTCAAAGTATACAATAAGTATCTCTAAGTCCATACTGATTTAAACAAATTATTGAATGAATAAATGGGAGGAGAGACATATGTCCCATGCAGAATAATCTCAAATGATTGCTGTAGGTGATCTGTCTCCAAAGGGACAGAATACAACTCTTTTCTTAAGTGTGGGCTGTGGCAAAGAGTGACCTCAAGTGACCTCTGACCTCTTCCTTTTTTTTTTTTTTTTTTGAAGATTTTATTTATTTGACAGAGAGAAGCACAGCTAGAGAGGGAACACAAGCAGGGGGAGTGGGAGAAGGAGAAGCAGCCTTCCTACTGATCTGGGAGCCAGATGGGGAGACTTGATCCCAGGACTCCAGGATCATGATCTGAGTTGAAGGCAGAGGCTTAACAACTGAGCCATCCAGGTGCCCCAAGTGGCCCCTTTCTTGACCTCAGACTATACAGCATAGAAAAACGGGAGAAGACTTCACTATGGAGAAATCTGGTAACTACTACCCAGACAGGTAATCAAGGTTAATGTCAACACTGATAAATCATCTTAAGATTATGTATATACCCTTGCTACAATGTAATGAAAATAACACTTTAAATCTATGGTTTAAAAAATCTATGGTTTTCCTCCTACAAACCCATATCTCCAGGCTAATCATGAGAAAAAAAATACCAGACAATTCCAGCTTGAGGGCTATTCTAGAAAATATCTGACCAGTATTTCTCAAAACTGTCAAAATGTTGAAAAACAAAGGAAGTCTGAGAAACTGTCATAGCCAAAAGAAGCGTAAGGAGGCCTGATAACTAAATATTATGTTGTAACCTGGATGGGATCTTGGAAAAGAATAAGGACATTAGGTAAAACTGAGGAGTCTGAGGTAAAAAAAATAAATAAATGTAAAAATAAAAATAAAAAAATTAATAAAAATGTGACAATATAAGAGAAATGCAAATCAAAACCACAATGAGAGGATGGCCACTACAAAAGAAAATAACAAGTGTCAGTGAGTATGTAGAGAAACTGGAACATTTGTACACTACTGATGGGAATGTAAAATGTTGCAGCCATTAGGAAATATAGTGTGGAGATCCCTCCAAAGAAAGAACTACTGTGTGATTCAGCAATCCTACTTCTGTATATATTCAAATAATAATACTCAAGATCTGATAACTGTGCTTCCACAGTCATTGCAGCATTAATAAAAATGGTCAAGATGAGGAAATAACAGATGAATGGATAAAGAAAATGTGACTTACACATACAGGATATCATGAAGCCTTAGTAAATAAGGAAATACTGTCAAATGATACAGAATGAAAGAACTTGGAGGGTATTATGCTGCATGAAATAAGCCACTCACAAATGAAAAAATACTGTATGATTCCACTCATATGAAGTATCTAAAGTAATAAGAATCATTTAAACATAAAGTTAAAATGTGACTGCCAAGGATTTGAGGGGAACTGGAAGGGAAGTTAGTGTTTCATGGGTATAAATCTGTCAGTTTTGCAAGACAAAAATCTCAAGAATCTGTTGCAAAGGAATGTGAATATATTCAACACTCATGTACTATACACTTCAACATTGTTAGGGTGGCATATTTTATGTTGTATGTTTTTAAACATAATAATAGTTGTAAATATTTACTAGAAACCTTTCCTCTTGGGATGTGATAACTTTTACTTAAAATCCCTTAGTGACTTTTAAATATACCATAGAACAGTGTTAATTGTAGTCATCATGTTGTACATTACATCCCCGGCATTCATTTATTTGATAACTATAAGTTTGTAGCTTTTGAGTCCCTACATCCAGTTTCCTCAACCTTCAACCCCTTGCCCCTGGTAACCACAAATCTGATCTATTTTTCTAAGAGTTTGTTTAGATTCCACATATAAGTGAGATGGTACAATGTTTGTCTAACTTATTTCACCTAATGTAATTCCCTCAAGGTCTGATCATGTTGTCACAAATGGCAGAATTTTCTTTTTTCTTAGCTAAATAGTATTCCATTGTACACATTTTCTGTATCCATTTATCTGCTGATGAACACTAAAGTTGTTTCCATGTATTGGCTATTGTAAATAATGTTGCAATGGACTTGGGTTGCAGATACCTCTTTGAGATCCTCTTTCCTTTGGTTATAAACCTAGAAGTGACGTTACTGGATCACGTAGTGGCTCTATTTTTAAAAGTTTGAAAAACCTTGTTGCTGTTTTCCATTGTGACTTTACCAGTTTACAGTCCGACCATGACTTTCCTTTTCTCCACATACTCAGCAGCATTTGTTATCCCTTGTCTTCTGACAATAGCTCTTCCATGTGAGGTTGTATCTCATTGTGCTTTGGATTGTCTAACTGGCAATATTGAACAACTTGTCATGTACCTGTTGTCTAAATGAATATTAGCTTTGGAAAAATGTTTCAGGTCCTTTGTTCATTATTAAATTGGATTATTTGGAGTTTTTGTTTTTGTTTTTTCTTTTGTTGTTAAATTTTATGAGTCCCTTATATTTTTTGGATATTAACATATATCAGATATATGATTGGCAAATATTTCCTCCCATTCTGTATATTACCTTTTCATTTTGCTGATTGTTTTGCTGTGCAGAAGATTTTAATGTGAAGCCTGTTTAATTTTTACTTACATGTGAATATCCAGTTTTTCCAACACTAGTTATTGAAGAGACTGTCTTTTGTCTATCGAATATTTGTAGCTCCCTTGTCTAGTATTTTAGTTGACCAAACTTGTCTGTTTTTCCTGAGCTGGGTGTAATTATCCCTTTTGAAGATGGGAAGGCAGACACAGTGATGTTGAGTACTTTAAGTAATTTACATATCATTCATGATACTTTTGATGCACTTAAGTTGTAACACACCTAAAAATTATATCTATAGCTAGGGAGCTAGTAGACAGTATATAAGATAAATGACTCCATTACCTTTTTATAAAGAAAAATTTGGAGGCATATAATTACTGTCATTAACAAATTCCATTCTCAGCTCAAATACCAACTCGTCAGAAAGATTGTCCTTAACATCCATCATAAAGTAGCCCCTCCTACTACTCTCTCCCACCCTATTTTATCTTCTTCCTGGTACTTATAGCATTTATTTTGTCTATTTTATTTTTAGTTTTAGTTTATTAGTAGAGACGTTGTATTTTTTCTTTATCTCTGTATTCTCAATATGTAACTAATGTTTATCATATGGTGGGTGTTCCATATATTTGTGGATTAAATTAGTGAATTTTAAGCAAGACAAATTAGATTTATCCTATTCACCTTTATTTCACATATTATTCAGACTGTGTATTGGCCTAAATCATTCCTCGAAGAATGCTATCAGTTTTTTTTTTTTAATATTATTTGTCCAGAAGAATATAGTATCTGTAGAGTCACTTAATACTCCTAGAGAAGCTGACTCCTATCAGTTTTTTTTTTTTAATATTATTTGTCCAGAAAAATATAGTATCTGTAGAGTCACTTAATACTCCTAGAGAAGCCCTTAGGTCTGATCTCTGTATTTACGTGTGTGCAGAGATTGCAAATTGCTAACCAACATTCATTCTCTTCTTTCCTTTTCACAAGAGCTTTCAACTCTAATTAGTGTAGACATGCTTTAGGCTAAAAGTATTATTCCCTAGCCTTTCTTGCAGCTAGGGTGTGGCTATATGACTTTTTAAATCCTGCTTTAATGAGTTACATTAAGAGATGTATTTGGGCTTTCCAAGAAGGCTTCCTAAGGAATTCCTAGTAGCTTCTTAATGTTTATGCTTAGAAAAAATGATTTTTAGGAACACCTGGATGGCACAGTTGGTTGTAGCTCCAACTTGGTTTCAGCTCAGGTTATGATCTCTGCACTTAGCATGGAGTTTGTTGAGATTCTCTCTCCCTCTCCCTCTACTACTCCTGCTCATGCTCTTTCTCTCTCTCTCAAATAAATAAATCTTTTAAGAAAATAAAAATGATTTTATATTTATCTTCATTTCTAATATAAGCATTCAAAGCTACAAATTTTCCTCTAAACATTAGTTTTGCAATATCCCACAAATTTTTGCTTCCTATTTTGTTATCCACCTGCATTTTCTTTCTTGTTTATTTTTTTTCAAGATTTTATTTATTTATTTGACAGAGAGAGAGACCACAAGTAGGCATAGAGGCAGGCAGAGAGAGAGGAGGAAGCAGGTTACCCACGGAGCAGAGACCCGATGCGGGCCTTGATCTCAGGACCCCGAGATCATGATCTGAGCTGAAGGCAGAGGCTTTAACCCACTGAGACACCCAGGAGCCCCCACCTGCATTTTCTTTTTTTTTTTTTTTTTTCAATGTTGTCTTTGAGTCATCACTCCTACTCAGCTTAACTCACTTCCGTCAATGTCAGTGCCTGCCCACAATGAAAGATATTGATCATATGTTCAATCAAATATTTAAATAATACTTTAATGAAAAGTATCTTGACTTAAGTTATATTCAAATTGACTTCCCTGAAAACATCAAACTTTTCTCCTTGTCAGGAGCATAACTAAGTATGCTAAATGTATTTTTGTCAGTAATGGATTATGCAAAGCTAAAATAAAATTTCTAAAATTAACAAAGATATATTTAAATTGCAATTTAAGAACATACAAGATAAGATTAAGGGGATAGCCTTCTCTCTTTGTAGGTTACAGTGACATTGTGAGAAGATTGTAAATCTGTATATGAGTCAGAGTTTTGGTCAGTAAAATCATTTGTCTGAAGCTTTTCCCTTGCAAAAGATTTTTAAAGGAATTTCATGTGTCCATTGCTTTAAAGAGGAATGATATAGTTATGCTAAATGATTATAAAAAAAAACAACTAGGTCTCAAAAGTCTTTGAGAATCATAATTAATAGTTTTATTGTATTTTAATATAACTTATACAAAATAAATATAACTTAAAAGTATTTCCAAAATGGATGGATAATCATGTTAAAATATAATCTCATTTTAGAACACACATTTTTAATGAGATAGATGATAGATAGATAGATGATAGATAGATAGATAGATAGATAGATAGATAGATAGATAGATAGATATAGATAGATGATGGATAGATACTTAAGATGCTTTTGATAGGAGTAAGACAGCAGGAATTTAAGATGGCTAAATGCCTATCTAATTAACAGAAAATAAATCGGTAAATTCTAAAATGAACTTATCCAGTAATGATAGACTGTACATGCTATTTATTGGAGATACCAGAAGACATGTCTAAAATAGTATCAGCAAGTGCCTCTGTGGAACAGTCAGAGAGTAGGTCAGGGGACCTTTTGATTTTACTTTGTAAAATATATACTTTCAATGAATCTTTAAAATGTAAGCATTTTTATTGGTAAAATAAAGAAAAGGAACATTTAAGAGGTTTAAATGTTCGTATTTTATCAACAGCAGGACCTTATCAAAAATTTTTGAAATGCTTGTACAACTACCCATTTATTAGATTCAAAACAGCAATTATACATATGACCAACTCTAAATATTAGGTTTAGTTGCTTTATACAATTGAATTAAAGAAAATTATAAAGGAAAAAAGACACATTTTGAAAAAGAAAGTATCAGAAATGGCATATCTTTGGTGATATCCAGTTTTTCCATACCATTTTTCAGACTATGTTAGACATATAAGCAATAGTACAAGTTGTTGAATTTTACAATATTATATATCAGGAAAACCATTTACCTTTCCTCCAGGATTCCTTGGGGAAGTGTCTATCAATGGAAAGAGAATTGCATCACTACAGAAAAAAGCCAGGACATTAAAGCAAAGAAAAAAAAATCACATTTAACGAGAGCAAACTGTCAAACAATTTAATTAGGAAAAATCAAAATTAACATTCAGAGACTAATAGAAAATGATTCTCTCTCTCTTCATAAGGACATATATGCACAGACACACACAATCACCTCACACAATATAATTATAAACTAGTTTTTACACATACACATTGACCAGGTGATAAAAATTCAAAATTGCTTACATTTTGAAAATATGCTTTAAGGTTCTAAATTATGTTAATAAAGATATACAGTCAAATTATGTAAATATATGTTAATGTAAAGTCCTTTCATTTTTATTTGTAAAGCAAGGTATACAAAGCTTTATTTGCTCTATATACTTCATGTGTCTAAATAAAGTTTTAGATTAATCAGTCTTTTAATATTTAAAATAACAGTTATTCTTCATACCTGAATATAAGGAAATAGAAATATTTTTTAGTGTTTATTCTAATAGTATAAAAATATAGAGGAGAATATTAAAAATGAAAGCCACCAAATGAAGTATACATTAAACTTATTTAAGTACCACATATTTTAACTAAGTTTGCAGTTTGAGAATTTCCTTATGCTGAATTACTCAAATGTGCATGGACACTGAAGTTCATTTTAATATAATCTCAACACTAACATTTAGACTACTGCATCAAGTTTAAGATTTCTTCTCAGTTCTTTTTTTCTTTTTGAAATTTATCTTCTAAATACTAGTGAATATACAAAATACTGTGCTGTAAAATTACTTGAAATAATAATTTCCAAATAGCTTATGTCACCAACCTGATACAAAAATACATTTGTTTTGGTTGTTTTCAAATGTTAACCATTGCCTTTTTATTTAATTTTACTTTTTGAATATATCTTTTCAGACTATATATTCAAGCCTACATATATAATAAGATACCTTCGGACAACTGTTTCATCTCTGTCATATTCACCTGTTCTGTATCCCAGCCTTTTTTCCCCCACTGTCAGTATTTCCTGCCACAAATGAAAGCAATAAAAACCCCATATATATGCACTTACACCTATGTGTATCTTAATGTTCTACCTTTTGTTTAAAAAAGTAAAGATATGTGCAAATGGTAGAATACTATCCATATCTTCTTTACCCTACTCTTTATTAATTTAAAGTAAATCCTGAAAATTATTTCATGACAGAATACAATAATTTTTCATTTTATGTCATAATCACATTATTTATTCAGGCCTCTGTCAATGTGTGTGGATTGGTTTTAAGCTTGTGAGATTTTTGTAAATAGTAGATAATCTTTGTCATAATTTCTTTTTCAAATTTTCTGGTGTATTTTCTGACGGATTCTCAGTGGGATTTCCAAAGGTTAAATATATCAATATATAATTTTTCTAAATATTTTTAATTTTCCCTTGTAGGCATTAATTTAGCATTCCAATCCATAGTATATCAGAAATTTTCATCTCATAAGTTCCCAACTAGATAATGATGTTTTTGATGATTTTTTACATATCGACATGACTGGCTACAGATTACCCAGATTAAATATTATCTCTGGGTGATGTCTGTGAAGATGTTTGTGAGTGAGACTAGCATTTGAGTTGGTGGACTCAGTAGAGTGTCCTGCCCAATGTGGGTAGGGAGCATTGAATCTGTTGAGGGCCCAAGTAGAACAAATGGCAAAGAAAGGAAGAATTTGTTCCTTTTTGCTTCCTGCCTGCCACTTGGAGTTGGGACCTCTCCTTTTCTTTAGATCTTGGAATTGCATTTAAACCATTAGCTCCTCTTGTTTTCAGGCCTTCTGACTTAGACCAAATTATACCCCTGACTTCCCTGGGTCTTTGATTCACAGATCATAGATTGGGGGATGACTTTTCAGTCTCCATAAATGTGTGATCCATTTCCTCATAATGCAATCTCCATCTCAGCTACAGAGTATCATGCTAAGCAAAATAAGTCAGTCAAAGAAAGACAATATCATTTCACTCATATGTAGAATTTAAAAATCAAAACAAGTGAACATAGGGGGAAAAAGAAACAAAGTGAGGGAGATAAACCAAGCCAAGATTTTATTTATTTATTTGACAGAAACACAGCTAGAGAGGGAACACAAGCAGGGGGAGTGAGAGAGGGGAAAAGCAGGCTTCCTGCCGAGCAGGGAGCCCAATATGGGGCTCCATCCCAGGACTCTGGGATCATGACCTGAGCCGAAGGCAGACCATTAATGACTGATTATTACCAGAGGGGGTTAGGGGTTGAATTAAATAGGTGAAGGGATTAAAAGAGCACACTTGTGATGAGCACTGGGTGATACAGGGAAGTGCTGAATCACTGAGTTATACACCTGAAACTAAAAAACAAAATCGAAAAAACCTCTCTTGTCTTCTCCATATCCATGTACATATACACATAAAATCTCCTATTTGTTCTGTTTCTCTAGAGAACTTTGACTAAAATATTATTGAACATTGGGATTTTTTGCCACTGTGAAAAGTGGGGATGTTAGTCCAGTATGATTGACTTCATATGTTTAAGAACCATTTTCATTGCCTCATGCATGAACTATATTATTCTGTTCATATAATTTTGACCATTATTCTAACAGGTTATTTTGTTTATTTCTTCCCGATTTTATGAAGTTCTTTACATGTTAAGAAGTTTAGCTCTTAGTCTGTGATGCACAGCTTTTTTTTTTCCATTTTTTTATTGTTACTTAAATTTTTTTTCAGTGTTCCAAAATTCATTGGAATTCCTCACACCCAGGATGCACAGCTTTTTAAATGGAGTCAGGTTTATCAATCCCTCTCCCCCTTTTTAAAATTTCTCTTAGACTTTGAGTCTAAAAGCTAAAGACATTTTCCTTTTAGTTTTCAAGTTTTAAAAGAAATGATCTTACCTCCTCTGTGTTTTCCCAAGTCATTCCATTCATACCGAAGCAGCGTAATTAGTAATGCACTGCCTTATACTCCACTGTTTATTTTCCTGTCTCATGTGCAAGACTTAGACCTGCTTAAAGACAAGAAATACATATGTACAGCATTATCCCTCAGCACAGTATCAGACTCAGAATATATAGGCACTTACTAGTAAAAAAAAAAAAACAAAACAGTTTAATGGATGATTGAATAAAATAATTCACTTAAGGATTAGCTCAATAAAAATATTTTTTGGAAAAATCAATGAAAAGAGCAAGTTTGCATATCTAGAGCCTATTTGAATTTAAAAACTCTAAAATGTGCATTTTTTTTGTTTCATCACAATTAGCTACCTATTATAAAAAATAGCTATAATATTTGACCCTGGTGAATCATATATTTCCAATCTCTATTCTAAATTGGGAAGCTGCTTAAAGTAATTTCTTGGAAGACTCTTGGGTATGTAACACAGATAAATTATGAAAATTTGACAGACTTATGCACTCAGTTGGGGAAGAACAGGATGAAGAATCTAGGCAAACTGTGTATGCTTCAAGATAAAAATATTTATCAGAAAATAGGAATGGCAAGGATTGTTTATTTGGGAAACTAAGGAGCATGATTCTGAAAGTTCTTATGTAATGATGGGTAACTCTAAATGAAGAATGCAAAGGGAGGAGAAAATTTAGGTAACCAGTGGTCATAAAAAGTTCCACCACAGTTATCCACATAGGAAAGGCAAAATACCAGTAGAGGGTTCTACAATCAAGATGTCCTGGGCACCTGGGTGGCTCAGTCAGAAGCCTCTGCCTTCAGCTCAGGTCATGATCCCGGAGTCCCATGATCCAGCCCCGCATCAGGTTCTCTCAGAGGAGCCCTGCTTGTGTTCCCTCTCTAGCTGTGTTACTCTCTGTCAAATAAATAAATAAAATCTTTAAAAAAAAAGACACCCCAAGGGTAATGCTTTTGAAGTCACAGAGTTAGGTAGGATTTGCAGCACTATTCTCTTGAGACTGAACTGTCAATATTTCATTTTATAATTAACAAAACAAAACAACTATACACATACATATACATGTGTCTTTGTCCAGCCCAAGATCGTCTAAAGTAAAACCAAAGATACAAATGTGGTTTGGGGTTCTAGTTTAAATATCAGAAGTATAGTTTTCATACCTAGTTGTCATTACAATCACCTATGGACCTTTTAAAATTACATACACAGACCCTACCTCAATCCTTTTGAATCAGAATCTCGGGTCTAGATTGTAGACATTCTCACTTTTCAGAAACTCTTGGGATATTGTGGTATGGAGCTAGCATTGAAAATCTTCTGTTTAAAGAATAGAAAAAGTACATAAAAAATTATTGAAACAATTAGTCATTCATTTATCTTAGTAAAAAGTTGAATTGGTTGAATTCAGTGCAAAGATCAAAGCAGAATCCAGGTGATTTGGGAACATCTAATTGTTGGGTGTTGAGAGGTAAAGAGCAGAGGTAGTCATTGCCATGCAGGTGAAATCTGGGATAGCTTCTCCTTATGAGAGTCTTCATTTTTTCACTGATGGGTAGAATTACAATAAATTCTTTAAGAATGATTGAATCAAACAGATGTCTAATGAATAACAATGAAATTGAGTTGTGACTTACTGTTTGGTTCATAGGATTAGATATAAATGCAGGCAAAGCAGAGAGACATTGAGTAAAATTGTATTTAATAGAGGGATCCGGTGGGCTGAGCTGTGTCCCTACAAATTCCTTTGTCCACGCTCCAGTGTATGGAGGCAGGACCTTTGGGAGGTAATTAGATTTAGATAAACTCATGAGGGAGAGGCCCTCCTGATGAAATTAGCACCTTCATTTTTTTTTTTTTTTTTTTTATTGTTACTAAATTTTTTTTTCCAGTGTTTCAAGATTCATTCCCCATTCCCCACACCCAGTGCTCCCCGCTTTAGGTGTCCCCAGTACCCACCACCAGGCTCTCCCATCCCTCCACCCCCCTCCCTCCAAGTCCCTCAGTTTGTTTCTGTGTTCAAAGTCTCTGTTGTTTCGTTTCCCT